>NDGN011347306.1:0-23082 GCA_002564285.1 Tympanoctomys barrerae | reverse complement strand
CATGAATTCAGCAAAATATCCCAATATAGTCCAATAGTCCATAATAGTAGTAGGTTTTCCATAACACTGTCCGAAGTTGTTTACTTGAGCATTTTACAGCTCATCATATTAATATGGTTTTACTTTTTATACTTCATTTTCATACCTTTCTGCTGGATGATTAAGACCAAGAAAGAGCAAGACCTACATAAAAGGAAATATAACTTTTGTATCTGATAAGTTCAGTCAAATCCCCTCAGGATTTAACCTAAAACCCTGTACCTCAGTTTGTAGATCCTTTGTTAGTGTCATTCATATGGATGAGTCATGGCTATTGCTTCACCAATTTGCTCTCTGTGAAAGCTTGAGAGAGTGTTTTCTTTCTATGTTACTCTCCTTAGGCACACTCTACATCATTGATCACTTTCCTCTGTGGCCCCATAATCCCCTTGATAAGAAAATTTAGGACACAATTGAGTTACAGGATGTTACAGGACAGGTTCTCCTATTTCCTGAGTCCTTACTGACCTTGAAAGGCTAGGGAAAAAATGTTGGCTGTCATTGTAACCCTTCTTTTTCTTTAATTTTTTGTCTTCAAACTTAAGTTGTTAACCCTCCAGAAGAGAAGCTTAATGGTATTATTACCCTTATAACATAGGCAGTTGAGCTTAACCTCACTATCTGTCTGAATATCAAGCATCTTAGACATAACATGGAACATGTATTTTCAATCAAGTATTATATGTTCAACTTCAAGTCCCTCCAGAATATGAAGAAAAAAGCTTAAAAAGTTAAAACAAAATTAAAAAAATAAGAATAAGTATTTACATATTTTTACACAGAAATTTAGAAATCTAACAATATGCAGCCTTGTGGCAGGACAATCCTGTGATTTTTTTTTTGTCTCATGTCTTCATTTATTACCTTTTTTATTTTTTAAACAAACCTTTACTTGAGAGACAGTATGGCCGTAATTGGTATCTCATGACAAGCAGTCTGTAATCAGAAGACCAGAATGACAGGCATTCCAAGCATGACCTTACCATTACACGTTGCTTTCTTCAGTGCAGTTGCTTCATTCACAGGTATCAGCATATATAGTCAGGGTAAGAGACCTACCAATTAAGTGCTATTTTCAAAAACATGCTGAAGATGAGAGAGGTAGATTTTTGGAGAGAAGTAGCCTTTAAGGACAAGGCTACTTGTTAAACCACAAATAAATATTTGGCATTCTGAAATAATAGTACTCAGATGCCATTCATTTTTTTTAATCCAATACTGTATGAAATAACATGGGCTATAGCTTTAGAAAGACCGAACATAAAATTTCTTGTTTATTATTTGAAGTTATTTGCCCTAAATGCTTGTTAATTGACATTTTGCTTTTTGGATCCAGGGAACATTCAACTATTATCCACTCTTTTCCTTTGGCTGTTACATGTTAAAACAGACTGTTCTTCAGCACCCCAGACAATACTTCCAGGGCCAATGGCCATTTTTACTTGGATATCCATCTAGCATCAACATACCACTGTATTTTCTAAATATTTTCTCCTTTAGCATTCTACATCTCAATAAATGATATTACTTCATGCTCATATTTGTAAATCATGCAGTAGGGTTTTCTTGATATGACCTTCTCTAATATGGAATATCCAATTTGTCTAAATAGCACAAGTGTTAACCATTTGTCTCCATTCCGCTGTCATGAACTTGTATCAGATCATCATGTTCTTTCATCAAATAACTGAAATTTCTTTCTAACCAGTGTCCTTGTCTCCAGGTCCACGTCTCTAAGTGAAAATTATGCCATGTTTAACTGGGTTTCTCTTTGGTTTATGCTTTTCCCATACAGTTCTTCCTAAATATTCATCTTGAGGTTTCTTATTTGCTTTGTATTTTTGTGTTTTATGTTTACCATAGTGTTAATTTTCTAATACCTACATTTTAATATCCATTTTATTTAATATTCTCCATATTCTTTTTTAAAATCAATAAATCAATTCCTTTTACTTTTTCCCCCTTACAGAGTGCTTCCTCTGAGAATGTTTGAGTAAAAGCTTGGACTTGTCACACTACGGTCACATGGTTTTGTTTACATCTTTTGCACAATTGTCTGGATTTTGCGTAACAGTCTGGGTGCATAGTTTTCTGGATCTCACGCCTTCTTTCTTTGTTTATTTCAGTAAGTGACAACCTATAAAATCGCGAATATGAGAGACAAATGTATGTCACAGTAACAGTGAACATAGCTTCTGTGTTAAATATATTGTTAATTTGGCTGGTTAAAAAATTTTTAGTCTTAAAAATTCATTCTTAAACTTGAAGATATTCTTTGATACATGATGTTATTGAGAAGATGCTTGGTTTTCCCCTTGGAAGCTTTTATAATCTTGTTCTCACATCTTTGTTCTACATTTTTATAATGACTTTCTTGTGTGTGAGTCTTTTCTCACTTATGTTACCTCACTGATTTTACATTTACACCCATTTTTCAATTTATGCTTTAGTTTGGGAAAGTTTTTCTTTTATTTTTCTGATCACTTCTCTGCTTTCCTGATATTCTTTTCCCCCAAAAAAATCACTGGCTAATCTGAATTCAGCTATTAAAATGTTTGTCTTTTGTTATGTTTTTTTATTTCTCTTCCTTTTATTGCAAGTTCCAGGAAGTGAAGTATTCTTGTCTTCTGTTAAAGTTTTAATTTTGGTGATTAACTTTTTAACTCAGTGTAATGCTTTCTTGCATCGAATTTCAGTGAAACCAAAAGCCCTATTATAATGATAGACTTCTTTCCAACCTTCTCTTGTTCTGCATTTTCTACTAAGCTGCTGTTGTCTTGGGTATCTATCCAACTTGTATTTCTGTTTATCACATTTGCTTTTTGTACAGAAAATTCCTGAAAGCTGTGTAAGCTACTGTGAGACATCTTCTTGGACCCCATGGAGACTTGAAATACAAGGCGGGCTTTGGTTACCACTGCCACTCTCACATGGATTTGTTGCCAGCACATCAGAATGTGGGAAAATCCTGGGTCGCGTTACTGCCACTGGTGCTCATGTTAAAGTGAATTCTGCTATGAAAATAAGAATCTTGTGATACAAACTTTTGCTAAGTTTTATAATGGAAACATATTTTCTGACTCATGTTTAGTGAAATGAGGGGATATTTCTATTAAATGAAATAATATCAAAAAGAAAATGGGTCTGGTCTAAGCATGTACCTGTGAAGCGTAAGGACCCAAGTTTGATAACTGGTACTGCATGCCATGCTGGCCCCAGAACCCCATGCATGCAACACTGGCCCTGAAACCAGCCATGGTAGTGCACACCTGTAATCCCAGCTCTGGAGAGGCTGAGACAGGAGGATCACTACAAGTCTGAACTGTGTAGTGAGACTCTGTATCCAGTAAATAGATTTAAATAAATAAATAGGAAAAAAATTCACAATTGCTTTTCTCCAGAACTTGGACTCATGTTCTGTGGCTGAAAAAGCAGGTGATTCTTCACAATGTGGCAAACTCTGCCAGAGCAGCGATGGTGTCTCTGGACACAAGATTGGCACACTTTCATTTAAGGCCAAACAATTTTAATAAAATTGACAAATGGGTGCACTCAGAAAGAAGAGGCATACCTCTTGACTAGGAACTTTTTGGGAAGTGAGAAAATACTTGCCTTACTCAGGCAAGTATTGCCAAACGTTACGCATCTATCAAATGTCATCATTTTGCACATTCTGCCTCTTGACCTCTCCTCAGATGCTCTAACTTCCCCTTTTTGCTCTTTCAACACAATTGGTGGGACAGCATGGTGGACAAAAGCTGGGTTCTAAGGTTGGACCACTATGGATTTGAATCTCTGCCTCATTAGTTAGTGATTTTGGTCCTTTGGTGAACTGCCCCATTTACCATGACCGTTAAAAGTGATAGTGCCCTCTATATCCATTCTACATTCCTTCAACCTTTACTGTCCCAGCAATCTGACTCAGGATCAGGAACTTGATCCAGTACTTCTGGTTGATTTGAGCTAACAGAGAATCTTCACAGGATACTAGAAGAAAATAAGGTTGGGGTATCTGCTCTCCCTACTACTCTCAGTGTTTGTTTAGCCTGGCTGCATCCTTTCACAAAGGAGTATTCTGGAAAATAGTGTTTTCCACTTAATACCCTCTCTGGCTTCTAGTGATTATTCCCAGCCCTTCTCCAAGATTTAGAGATGGTGATAGCCCCAAAGCTCTAAGCATTAGTGTACTGCTTTACACCTTCTAATATTTTATACCCTGCCTACACATTGGTACGTACCTGGGGAGATAGCTCAGTGACTTAAGTGACTGGCTTGCTTTATGAAATCCTCTTTTAAATTGTCCATTTTGAGTTAGCCATCTGTTTCCTGTTGGAAATCCACAAATATATCTTTGCAAGACTTAATTTCATTTTTTTAAATGGGCATGTGAAGATCATTTGCTTCATAGATTCATTGTGAAAATTGAGATAAGGGCCTAAGGCACTAGATATAGCTCATATAAAGCACTTGAAGAATTTCAGTTATTACTACAAATATTATTCATTTTTACTTAAGTTCAAAGTTAATATATTGTTAGGGGCTGGGGAGATGGCTCAGTGGAATAAGCGCTTCGCTGGCAAGCGCAAGGGCCTGAGTTCAATCCCTGGTTCTGCAAAAAAAAAAAAAAGTTAATATATTGTTGATTGTATTTCAAAATTCTGTTTTTCCCAACATTCATGTATACTAGACTTTTCTACATTAACCTGTAGTGAGAAATTTTTGTTTTTACTCTTTTCTCTTGCATGTCTTGTCATTTAAACTAACCAATAGATTGCATAAAGAAGACTAGTAGGCAATATGACTACATTTATTAATAAGAAGGCAGAGAGAGGCTATGATTTGAACAGAGGCATTAATTCCCCATTGCTAATAAAATACAAGCACACCTCCATACAGAAAACAAAACAAAACAAACAGCACTGCTAAATGCATACAAACATGCTCAATTCTTAGTTTCATGGATTAAAATATTCTCTATTCCATGGAGATATTCAAGCAGAAAATGTCTTTCCAAATGGAATAAACCCTAATCTGCTAAGAAGTGTGAACTTCTGACAGAAGCTTGTAAGATGAAGTAGTTGACTTTAGCTTTGCTAACTCTAATTCTGATTGATTTCCGTAGACAAAGAAAGTAACAGGCAGGCTACCCGGGAGCAGACTCTGAGTCACCAGTGCCTAACACCATGTTGTTTCAGTCTGTGCTGACCTAAACACAAGAGCACAGCTTGGGACAAGGAAGAGTCTAAAACATCTCGGAAACAGATGTAAGAAAGGATTCATTTATGTTTTCACAAAAATGTGGTTACCGTAGGCTACCATCGTCAGAACCAGAGGACACCATGCTGGTTAACAGAAACCAGATGCTGTAGTAAAGGAAGCCATGGATAAATATGAATTATTTTCAGCTGAATGACCTTTAATTATCTTCTCTAATGTAGAGCCCTGGTTTTCTGCCATAATATTTTTTTGGGTACTTAGAGAAGAAAACAACAAAGGGGCACCATTATAGAGTGATTTATGGAGAACACATACAAGGGTCATTCATGGTATGTGAGAGAAAAAGGAGAGAGTGGATAAAGAGAGAGAGTGAGCACACAAGAGAGATTGAAAATGAACTCATGATTAAAACTGAAAGCACAGGAAATACCGTTATGTGGGCAGAGTCCTGGCCAACAGCCAGGAGTCCTGGGTTCCAGTCCTTAGTTTGGTACTGACTCATTGTACCATGTTGAACCAATTCAAAATACATTCCTACAATCCAGTATCTTGGCTTTATTATCCCAAGATTCCCCTCATCATTGCAAAATGGGATAAGCCTTTGTAGATTTCCTAATTTCTGGGAATACTGAGAGGCCTAACAATAAATGATCTATTTGACTTTCTACCAGCCCAATTACCCATGGGTTGATTCTTTTATCTCATATTCTCTCCTAAATCTACAATCAAACATCTTAAAGATATAAAACTTGAAAGGTCACTTTCCCCTCCCTGTCTCTTTTTCTGGGACTTGTTTTCTCTTTTTTTTTCTTTTCATCTTACTGTTCACCTTAATGACTTTATTTTGAGAACTACTTCATGCTATTAAAATTCAGGTAGTAGCAGAAACTCTTCATAATAAGTGAACTGTTTATGGAAAATATACTATTTAATAAAAGATTCACTTGTAGATGTACTCCATCTTTTTTATTGAATTTTGCTCATTTTTCTCAAGAAATTCAACATGCTCTAGAACACATGCATCAAGTTAGCTTACAGAGCTTAGCCTTCTCACTGAGAAAGTGAAGTTTATGTTTCTCTAGATTCCTTGTTGCTATTTCTCTCCTACATAGAATTTTTTGTCTTTTTCTTTAAAAACTCAATTTCCTAGAATATCTCCCTCTCCCTTGTTAAGTTTATTGACTCTACTACAATAATTATTATGAAATCAGCAGAGACTTATCTTAGGTTTTGTGTGTAGGCCTAAGGCCAAGAAGATTCTGAGAAATGAAATTGCTGCGAAGGAAAATCAAGGCCCTATTCACTTAGCTTGTCTTTTCAACAAACATTTTTTCTATAATTTTTCCTTTTTTCTTCTGGATTATAATCTCCCCTTTTGGATATTTCCTAAAAGTATATAAATATACCATTACTGTAATTTTCTGCCTCCTTAAAAATCATTAGTTTTGTAGGGCTTCCATAGCCAAATACCACAGACTACGTGACCTGAACAACAGAAATGCATTCTTCATAGTTGCAGAGAGAAGTCCATGATCTTGGGGTCAGCAGTTTGGTGTCCCCTAGGTCCTCTCCCCTCAGCTTGCCCATGGCCTCCTTCCTGCTGTGTCCCCACATCTCTCCCTGTTGAGTTATGCATCCCTGTTGTCTCTGCATCTGAATCCCCCTTTCCTACAAACACGTTAGTCAGATTGAAATGGGTCTACCCTGCCACTCTGACTTCAACCAAATCCCCCTCTTTGAAGACTGCAACTCCAAACTCACTCATGGGCTGTGGCAGGGGCCAGGGAGATAGCTCAAAAGAATAAGCGCCCTGCCTGGCAAGCACACGGGCCTGAGTTCAATCTCCAGTTCTGAAAAAAAAAAAAAGGCACTGTGGCACTGGGGGCTCCTAGGCATACCTCAGGTGAATTGGGGTGGTCCATAGTTCAGGCTGTAACACAAACTAGCATATAAACTCTACAGGTCTCTTTGCATACCAGTTTTCTCTCTGACCATCACCTCATTTTCTTCTCACTTTTAGAAAAAAAATCTTGACAGTTATATCTTTTTGCTCTTTCCAAAACTCCCCCTCCTATTTTCTCTTTTAGATGTCTGCTTCTCCTGTGCCATGAAAACTATGTCAACGGTAAGATCAGTAATAACCTAATAATAAATTATATATATATATAGTATATATTATATATATTATATATGATAAGTATATATCATATACTTTACTGTTGGGAGCCATGAAAAGCAGAAAATTGATCAAATGTGCAAATGTGTATATGCAGGACTAGGCCTCAGTGCCTAAAGCAGACAACTACTTCAGTCCTGAGATAAACATCCTGACTTGTTAATGTTAGCTATTAGTCACTAGGCAACCTGGTGTTACATGTTAATAACTTTGCAAAGGTATAAATAAAAGTCCATGTTGTTGCTTGGAGGGTCATCTCATCAACGAGGCAGATGAGTCAACACTTAACCCAGCTTTTGTCTTGTCTATCTTTTCCTCATTCCTTGTACCATTTCTCCCAGAGTACAATGGATCACACTGAGACCAATGGATTCGTATAATTCACTCAGCTATACTTTACTAATCCTTTCTATTTTTTTCATTTTGAGATAAAATTCCTCTTCTATTTACAGAACCATTAATGTAAAAATATATGTTCTCATCTCTACCAGCATTCATTCTTTTATTGAATTACATAGCCTCATTTATTTTTCAGAAGAGAATTAAAAAAGAAAAAAGTAGAAATGATATAGAATTTCACACAAACAAAATGATAGGAATTCAACAATGGTTGTTACATAACATACTGTTTTGTTCAAATTAGTTGTTTAGATTACCAAATATAATCATTGGTCAAAAAATGCAGAATTGGTCAAAAAAAGTTACAAAGTAGAGAAAAAAATTAGCCACTAACTACTTCTTTCAATAGGCCAGCAGAAATCAGTAGTATTATTGTCCAAATTATCCTGTGTACATACATATATATTTCTTTTTTCTTTTCTTTCTTTTCTCTTTTCCTTCATCCCAGTTGCTCCTTCCCTTTGAGCAGTTTCTTTTCCTTTTACAGTATCTATTGTACTTTTCAGATTTTATTTATTCTTTCAGGTTCTTACACTAAGGATCATATATCATCAACATGTTAGACCTTAAAATTTATATGTCTGTCCTTCTTTCTTGAATTTTAAATGCCTATGTATCCTCTTCATATGTACAAAATATGAATATGTACAAAATTGAACTCTTTTTGCCCAAACTCGCCCTCATTTGTTAACATGTCCACCTCCAATTTTAGCAGCTTTATCTTTCTTGTTGCTTGAACCAGCAATATGGAGTCATCCTTGACTTCTCCCTTTACATAACTTATCACCATGAAATCCTTTTGGCACTCCTATCAGAGTGTACTTAGAACCAGACCACTTTTCTCTATCTTTATTACTATTCATTTGAGCCAAGGCATGATCTTCCCTCACTTGAGTTACTGCAACTGCCTCCTAACTCGTTTTCCTGACTCTCCCACACTTGACTCTATAAAATCTATTCTTAGCACGGACCCAGAGAGATGCTTTTAAAATGCAAGTCAGATCATGTCACTCTTTGACCAAGAATCCTCCATTAGCTTCCTCTGTCATTCAAAGCAATGCTGATGTGTTCAAAGTGAAAGATTCTTCATGGTCAGCCCTTTCTTCTGTCTTTGATCTCATCCCCTAGTTTTCTATTCCTACCTTACTGCCCCAGCAACACTGGTTTCATTTTTTCTAGATCACAGCAAGAATATTCCTATATTGCAGCCTTTGAAGCAGTAGTCCTACCAGAGGAAATCTGCTCTCAAATACCCACAGAGATAACTCATTTCACTCCCTGACAGCTTTGCTCAAATTACATATTTTCAACCCAGGCTCACCCTGATCACCTTACCAAAATTGTAAAATGCTCCAAATCTAACTCCATTCTGTGATCTCCCTGACTCTGTTCTTCTATTTTTATCTCCTAATCTACTTCATATATTTGATAGAATTTATCACCTTCTGATACAGTTTGCTTTTGTTTTTCTTTTTGTAAAAGTAGGGTTTGAATGTGAGGCCTTTTACTGAGCTACATCCCCAGCCCTTTTTAAATTTTTTAATATCTTGACACAGGATCTCACAAAGTTACAAAGTTGTCCAGGACCAACTTGAGCATGCAGTCTCACTGGCTCACCCTCAAAGTGCTGGAATTATAAGCATGCACCACCATGCTTGACTTAATTTACTTAATCATTATGTCAACAATATCTTCTGTTTTAATGCTCCAAGAAGGCAATAAACTTTTAAAAAAATCTGTTCACAAAGGTGTTCCAAGCTTTTAGACTTCCCAGTCTTCAGTCTTGAGAGAAAAAAGAAATTGTAGTTTATGTAGTACTCTCAACTCTTTTGGGCACTAGGGATCAATTTTGTGGGAAACAGTCTTTTTATCGGTGGGGGGAAGCTTCATGGTGATTCAAAAGAGTGTGAAACATAGACCTTGTGAACATAGTTCATAGTAGGGCTTGTGGTCCTATGAGAATCTAATGCTTCTGTTTTTTCTGAATGAATGCATATTACAGGTGTGATGTAAGTGGGGGGTTTCCGGAGTGTGAGGCTATAAATACAGTTCCTTCTGAGTGGCCTGGTTCCTAACAGGCCAGGTACTGATGTAGGCCCATGGCCTGAGATTTGGACATCCTTGGCTCGTAGCCACCTACCCTATGGAATTTTATTACAGTAGCCTTAATGAACAAAACCTAGGATCATAACATTCTGTCAATAACATCCTTTTTGGAGATGCTTAATAAAATTTATACCAACATTTTAAATGACTTCTAGAGTTAGGGAGATAGCTTGGTGGTCTAAACACCTACCTGGCAAGCACAAGGACCTGGATTTGATCCCTGATACTGTATGCTGACCCAGCCCAGGAATGCTGGATGGGCTGTCCTGACCACTAAAACCAGACATGGTGGTACACATCTGTAATCCCAACACTGGGGAGGCTGAGACAAAAGGATCACTATGAGTCTGAGCTGCATAGCAAGACTGTACCAAATAACTAACTAACTAACTAACTAAATAAATAAATAATTTTTAAACAATAAATGACATTTAAATATATTTTCCATGCTTATACCTTGAGTAACTCCCAAGACTATTGAATAAGATCTACAATGCATTGTTTTTAGGCTTTCTATAATTTTATTTATTATTTGTTTATTTTTGAGACATGGTCTCACTATGCAGCTCAGCCTGCACTTGAACTCAGTATGTAACCCAGGCTGGCCTCAGACTTATAGAAATCTTCCTGCCTCAGCTGCAACAATGCGAGGAGTACAGCCATGCACCACTACACTCAGCTAGGCTTTCTATAATTTAGCCACTTCTTTGCAGTCAACGTTTCATGGCTATGGCTAGTACCTGAAAGGACATCTTAAAGAAGAAAGATTTATTTTGGTTTGTGGGTTAGAGGGTTTCAGACCTCTAAGTGAAAGCTTCACTTGGCTCCAACACTTGACCCCAAGTGAAGAAGAATCATTGCAATGGTAGGAGTACCGGTGCTGGCAGGCTCTCCTTCTGGTTTAATTCTACTTTGGGGCCTAGCATTTAGGATAATGCTGCCCAAATGCACAGTCAGAAGAGGGGAGCAATCATTTTCTCTTATGACACTTTATTCTTCCATCATCTGCTTTTTTTCTTTTTGGGGGCTCGGAACCTTTTATTGGGCTCTGATTTCACAAAGTTATATCCTATCATTCTTACCACTACCTGAAAACATTCTGGAAGTCCTCTTTTGTATTTAGTTATGCATCATAGCTGCCTTGGTATACTAAATTGATTAATATGTTTCCCTTTCACGGTCATTTTGACTATAGGAAAGAAACAGAAGTCACAGATTGCTGGATGCGGTGAATGAAATAGAGAAAGATACACTATAATATTATTATGTCTTTCTGTTGATGGCACTTGGTAGCAGCATTCACTATACTTTCAAACACACCTCATAAAGAAATTCACAAGAGGACAATGGGTTACATGTATTTGAAACAAGGGAGGAGTGTTCGAAAGGGATTAATGATAGTATGTCTTTTACTATAAAAATTTTTAAAAATTTAAACATTCAAAAAAATTTAAACATTCATTGTATGTTTTGATTATCTTTTCTATTTCTTTAAGATATGATGAATACATCTAGAACAGCCAGCACAAGTATCATTCCTCTTTGGAATATTTTTCTTGGTTTTAAAAGGTTTAGTAGAAATTGAATTTTTTTTTGTTAAGCAAAGTATTACAAAAATTTAGCCATAATGCAAACTCAAATGTGAAATGGCTAGTGAATGGTAGTCAGAGAAGATAAGATCATTGTGGGAAAGGTCTACTGGGGATAGCACTGAATTCCCTAAGCCAAATTCAACTGATAGTCTCAAAAACTACTGAGATTAAATTATTGATCTGATCATCTATGAATAGAGAAGAATATCTAAGCTTATGCTGAAGATCTAATATGTTCTTTAAAGTTAAAGCTGGTATAGGTCCTTGGATTAATTTTGGGCTGTGACATTTTTATCCCCCAAACAGAAATTATATCATTATCCTTTGGCACTATAAATCTTTTTCTGCTATTCGTTTGAGACTTTGGGAAATAAATCCTGGATAAGTGAGACAACAAAGTCTGTAAAATTATCTGCCTATGCTTATTAAAATGTAATGAAGTCTCTGTAACCAGAAGATAAGCTCTTTGCATTTGGAAAAGAGAGAGTTGGGTTCCATTCTGTGTCATCTATCATAAGTTGCTTGCTGCAGTCCAAAAGTTTAATATTTATTACAGGCAATGATGGAAGAGCTACAAGAGCCCAGTTTTGATTTTCCAGATCTAAGGCTGTGTTTTGATCCACCACTGAGAAAAATTCTTTGACTTAAGCACCAAGCCAGTTTGATTTGGAACTGTCACCACCGAGAGAGAGATGTCTGGAATACCACAGTGTCATTTCTGGGTAGTCTGTCATTTATGCCTTGTTGTGCATTATTAAAGGAAAATAAGTGAATAGTGTGTAGGATGAGAGACTACATGAAATCCTTAGTGCTGTCATAGCGGGGAGAAACAAGACCACCAGGCAGAACACAAGACCACCCAACACAAACCATGAGCTTCCATTAGCAACATTCTTGAGACTGTGCCCTTGACATTTGCATTTCAGAATGTTGAGCCACCAAACATGCTGCAGGATAATTATTGCTTTGTGATGATATTTAGTGACTCGCACAATGTGGACCACCAATTCTGGTTTGGGTTTCTTCTTTTATTAACACCATCTGAAAATGTCTGTGGTAGAGACTTTGGTGAATGTCATGTGTCCTGTGGCTGAGGAATGAAAGGAAGAGCAACTTAGCTTATTAATATGAAAGAATTCAGTGAGAAAAACCCGTGACACATGCCTCAAAGGAGATTCATTGAGGGTTTAATTTTTTTCGAATAAGACAAACCAGATTGTTTTACTACTGCTTATTGAAGCATACACACTCTATATACATATAACCTTGTACTATTTGAGAGCTGTGGTGGGAACTTTTTTCTAATAAACCATTTCAGTTAGTATTTTTGTCTCAGAAGGTGTCTCCTGGTACAAAACAAAACACAAAGCAAAACGAACACTTTTTTCCCTAAAGGAAGAAAATGTGATCAAGATAGGTTATTTTAATTTTTTTTCATAACAGAAAAGTTAAAGTTTTTCTTTTATTTGTCTTCTCAGAACTTTTCTCCTTGCCTTTATTTCACTTTATTTTACCTTTTATATTAAATGTGATTGTCAAATTTGTCAGCATGTCCTTTCCAATATTGTTTCTGTCTGACTCATTTGATTGTTGATGAAAAATTTCCTGTTTAACCAGAGTTTTTGTTTTATTGGGTTTATTTACTTACTTATTTTTGCTATTGTTGATATTCTGTTTTCTTATACTTGTTTTCTCAGTTAACATTTTGTTGGAGTTTACTTACAGACTTCTCCAGGTACTTGTAAGCAATTTATCAATTATATATCTTTCAGATTTATGATTTCAGTAACGTTTAAATTCATTTTTTAAAAGAAAGTTTCTATTCCTTTAAAAAAGTTTGGATTCTAAAGAGAATGCATAAGTAGTCTTTAAATCAGTGAGTTAGCACTTCACTTTTCCTTATTGGAATGTACTTAGATTGCAGACCTACATATTGCAAACATACACTAATACAAATATAAAAAGGTAATACCAATAATAATATACTAAACCAATTATTCAACACCTCTTCAAGAGGTCTTCAAGGTCTTAGTATATTATTATTGGTTGTTTATAAAATCAACTTTTGGTTGCCAAAAATTAATTTAACACAATATAAAGAAAGATTAAGTTTTATATCTAATATATAAATCTATTGATTCAAAACCTTAGACAAAATTAAATGAAAACTAAGATAATTTCACTGAAACCCACCTGAGAGCAGCGGTAGTCCTGGAGTCATTTGCCATTCGAGTCTGTTGTTCTGAAATCAACTCTGCCACTGGGAAGATTCTGATCTAGCTAGCATTCATTCAGAGGACCACATCTAACACTTTCCAACTCAACAGCAGGGGATGTAGGCATCCAACACAGTGCACAACAATAAATATTTGGTGAATGAATGTCAAGAGCTAAATATAACCAGAGAAAGTAGCAAGAAAAAAAAGAGGCAAAATTCTAAAACTGTAAAATTGTAGAGAGGCTAGTTTTTAAAGAAAATGTTCAGAGAGGTCATGGATGCTAGTTTAAACCCTTTTTATCTCCACATATGCATAATCTATTTTTGAACCTTTTGTCTATGCCACTATTTCCAGTAACTAATTTCAAATTGAATTACCTCCTGGAATGTTGAGGTTTCCAAGTACTAAGTTATTTACCAGCTATAGAACACTACAGATTTCTCATCAACTTACCCAGGCCTCTTTTTCTTAATATCCTATAAGAAACTTGGAACCTCCCATATGTATGTAGCTCTTTGGTTTACACATGTGAGTTGATCTTCTTCCTCACTCAGAAGTTCTGTTTTCCCATGCCCTGCATCATTGTTCCATCCCCAGGGGCTGAGCTGTCCATTTCCTGTGGGTAGATGCTTGGCCCAAATGTGTGTAATTATAAGTTTTCCTTGGGATCTGAGGTTGTGGGAGGGGATCATTCTTGATGTTTGGTATTCACAGTTTGTGTCTCAGGAGAAGAACCATAAAAAACAATTAACTGAGTGTTTGTCAAAAATATTGGCACATGCACATGTCTTTTAGCCCCCAAAAGATTTGTCTTTTTCTGTGTTAAGTTCAGATACTGGCCAGCCAGATAGAAAGACTGCCAAGCACATGCAGCCAGTGTAGCCAGCCTGTTCTGCCAGACTATCTGGAGATTATACTTTCACTCACTTGGGAGGTTCTGGACCTCTGTGCTTCCTCAGGAACAAGGCCCACCCAATGAATTCAAAAGCACTTTTGTGGCCCAGGCTTCACAAATGGGCAAGCTGTGATACTTGGGAATCTCCTCTCCTTCCCTATTTGATACAGTGCATTCTTTTCCTAGCCATATAATTTTACAGCATCCTAAGATTTCTCACCATGAAAGACAAATAGAACCAAGTGCCAAGTTCAGTTAAGTTGAGGGAGCAAGCAAATCCATAGCAACTAAGAATGAGGTTGCCAGGTGAGACTCAGCAGCAACCACAAGGGCTGAGACTTTACCTCTTTTCCATCTGGTGTTAGGAACAGTGAAGAGAAGAAGCACAAGACTCTGATGTGCCTCTTCATTTCCCAGCTCTTCTTTTCAATCTGGTGGGCTGGGCCTGGATGAAGAAGAAGCTTCTTTCCCTTCTCTCTTTCCGTAGTATTTTAGTGGAGGCTGGGCATACCCAAGGACCGCCTAGGGAGATCCCTGTGGTATGTGCAAAGCCATGGTGCCAGTGCTCAGCACAGCCTATCTCTCACTTTGGCCTTCCTTAAGCTTCCCTCAACTGAAAATGGCCTTTCTTCAGCAAGCAAAGAAGTGAAGACATGATGGATAGAAGGGAATTTGGATGAAATCAATTTGTGCCTTATCGTTCTTTTCTCTTTCTTTCACTACTCCCTTTCTGGTTCATAAATTGGAAATAATACTACAATAGTGGTCTTTCTAGTCCATAAATCTTACCATGCCACATTCTTCCTTTGAAACATCTAATGTTTCTTTAGAGTGCTATTTCTTTCCAAGCCAAGTATCACTGAATTATGGCAGCTTCATGAGTCCTAGGCCTTAATTATCTTGCATCTTGTGCCAAGTATTACTGGCAAAACAGAATGAAGCTAAAGGTTAGATAGTCTGAGTTACTGGCCTGCTTCAGACAGCACAAGAATCAAAACCAGAATCAAGTCCTCAGGATTCCTAATTGACACTGAAGGTCACCATCACCCGAAGCCTCTCTTGGCAGGGAGTTTTGTGTGTGAAAAGGGAACTGCTGGAGGAGAAACCCTGGAGAGCTCCATGAGAAGCTATGAAATGGTATTTGGTTAAAGTGTGAACTTTTGGGGCTGGGGAGATGGCTCATTAGAATAAGCACTTGCCTGGCAAGTGCAAGAACCTAAGTTCAATTCCTGGTTTCACACACACACACACAAACACACACACACACACACACACACACAAAGTGTGAGCTTTTATACTAGAACTTCGTGGACTGATTGTATGTTCCTTGGTTCTGGGCTCTTTTCCTTCATCAATGACTGAATTTTTGTTAGGGAAAACATAAACTCATTAGCTAGTGGACAGTAACATGAAGACCCTGGTACAAGATACCACAGAAAAGAAGTCATTGCATGGCTCTTAAGGAAAGAAGAAAGGAAAATGGAATGAGAATCAGAAGAAAGAGCTTTTAGAAATAGTTTTAAAACAGAAAATGATGGGCTTAGAATTCCAGCATCCCAAAAATAATACAGATATGGTATCTGGTCCTATGCAAATTATTCTATTGTCAGATTTGTGACTTAAATTTCAAGTAAAGTTTTAAATTTAATTTCAGTGAATATTTCATGGATCTTTTTGGTTGTAGTTTCTTCTCATACATTTGTGTAGCTGAAATAATAGTCTTTTGGCCAAAATATTGTGTAAGACGTATTTTATACGTCATGGCACAGATCCAACCACACCTAGTGCTGTGGAATCAGCTTGTGGCATTAGAAAATAGACTTCTTAAAACAGAAATTTCAGTTGGTAAATCCTGTTTGTTGTGAAAATTACTGAACTTCATTATAACATGCTTCCCAAATCTGTGATAAAAGTACTCTGTAATCATAAAACCCACAACTCACAAGTTTTTAGAAATTATAGTTTTGTTATGATATATTGTTAAATTTTTAAAATTTAAGAAAATTTTAATACCTGTATGCTGGACAGAATGACAAACAATGAAAATACCTTTCTATGTCAGGGAGGAAGACCTGGCACTATGACAAGATTTTTTATTTCTCAGAATCAGTTACAAAAGTACTCATTCATTCCTGCCACCACAGTTTCTTCTGAGAAAAGGCCAGTTTCCTAATTAGAAGAGAAGCAACTCCTTTGGCCAAGTTCACTCTTGACCTACCATCAGCAGTCCCTTCTACCCTTGTGGACATCACTCCACCAAGACCCCTGCTTTAAGCCCCCCATTTGGACACAGACTTCTATATTTCCAGTGGCATCTCAGCAGCTTCCCTACTTCTTTCCATCTGTCTTGGGTCCCTCATCCTCTTTCACTGCTTACACTGGCACTGATCTCTAAAGTTAAAAAAAAATTAAATTTTCAAGTACTGGCCAAATACTATCTACTCTGCTGTGTTTTCTAAGTAGTTCACTTGTGTTCTAAAATTTTAAAGCATTTTGTAGAAGTGTTACTTCAGGGGGAAAAAATTTCATCATTCAGTAGGCTAGTCCTTCATTAGAATAAAAATTCCCAAGACCTTAGCACTGAGCTAGTGATACTAACTTTTTAAAATTTAGTTTGTTTTGTTTTGTTTTGTTTTTCAGATCCGGGGATTGAACTCAGACCCTTGCATTTACCAGGGAAGTGCATATTCCACTGAGCCATCTCCCCAGACCCTAAAATTTAGTTTTGATAGAGGATCTTGCCAAGTTGCCAGGGCTGAACTTAATTTTATGATCCTCCTACCTCATTTACCCAGGGGTGGAACCATAGGTACACATCACCATACCTAGCCAGAATACAAATTCTTGATGGAAAAGAACTGACTCTTTGGTATAGTCTGAGTTATGTACTGTAGTGCTACGTACTTTGCCCAGGACATTTTAAATCCTCAGTGATTATTTGAAGAACCACTAGTCTCAAAAAGCAGGTTACAAAATCTTAGAAAAGTTGAGTAATTTCTTTCCTGAATTAAGACAGTTAAAAGGAAAAATAATAATAGCAGCTAACGTTTATTGAGGAACATTGGAATGCCGGGAACGTTCTAGTTATTCCATGTATGTTAATCACCAGGACAACCTGTGATATGGGTATAATTATTTTCGCTTCACTGATGAAGAACTGAGGCAGAGAGGTTAGATTTTGCTTTTGTTGCACCACATGGCAAGTGGAAGCCAGGACTGCATTGCAGGCAGTCTGTCTCCAGAACACTGGCTCTTCATTTCTTTACAAACATTTCACTTTTTTCCATCTTATCCTGCATATTCCAAATAAATTAAATCTCATCTGAGCACAGTTTTCCCAGTCAATGAAAATATGCATGGCTTTTCTTTCAAAGTCCACATGTGCTGCAGCTCTCAGTGGTGAGTGAGACTTTGGCCATCCTTGAAGACTGCCACAGTGTCTGCTTGATAAGAGTTGTAATTCTCTGACCTGCTCTGGGCTGGCTCCTTAAAGAAAATGCAGGCAGACACTTGGCACCTGGGTTGTCCAAGACTCTCCATGCAGGGCTGTGTTAGTGTTGGTGTTGGCAGTGGGGAATAGCTCACTTCCTCTCTGTTTCTTTAACTGCCACATCAGCCTCTTTGATCCTCCCAGGGTTTCAAGTGTGCCAGAATCATTATTCCACGTTATTGCTCCATTTCAGATAATTGCTAGAGAAAATGCTCAGATCGGTCATGACCAAGGTAGGGAATGACGGCTCCCTTCACAGTGTACCATGTATATATTTAGCATAGTCAAAAGGCTCCAGTGTGAAGGGCCTGCTTATTTTTATTGTCCCAGAGCCACAAAAGGGGGGAAAAGGGACTGAATAGAAATTCATACATCTGGGACAAGAACCAGGCATGATTTACTCAAATTTTTACCTGACCTGAAATTGCTTATTTAGGAAAAAGAGATGTTATAAAGTCTTAGGAAAATGTCATGAATCAGAGCCAGCATGACTTCACATTGGGACTCTATAAAAACTCTCTCTCTCTCTCTCTCTCTCTCTCTCTCTCTCTCTCTCTGTCTCTCTCTCCAAAGAAATTGACTAGAAAAGTCCTATGAGCCATCCCTGTTACCATGACCATCACCATAGGAATAGCTGTGTGCATCAGATGACACATAGGAGCCCCAAACACACAAAACACACAGGGCTGCAAGGGAATGAAATCCTGATGGCTCCCTGTGGCTGTCCTTATTGCAGACTTGAGCTCTGGTCTGGGAAAACAACAGACAGGAGAGAGTAGACTTTCACTAACACAGTATGAACTCAAAGACTGCTTTTGTTTAACTATCCACTATAATCACAGAACAAACAACTACAGGAAGTCCTAAGAGCAGCAGTAGATTAAAGCCTTCCACCTTATTTAACAACACCTTTCCTCTTGTGTTTATGGCACCTTGTAGCCAATATGGGTACAGTCCCAAAGCAATTAGATAATATCTGCTTGTCTTAAGCAAAAGAGACTTTAGAAATCATCAATTATTTTAATTAACTCAATCCCAATCTTCATTTGATTTCATACCTTTTCATTAATAATCATTTTCTATTCCAACATCCAATCCAGGGCAGTATATTTAGTCATCATGTCTCCCAGTTCTCTTTGGTCTGACAGTTTCTGTGTCTTTCTTTTTTTATTAATGACATGACAGTCCTAAGAGATGTGATGAGGTATCCTATGCAATGCCCTTCTCTCTGAGATTTTCTTATGAATTTTTGTACTTAGTCTGGGGATATCAGTTTTTAGGAAGACCACAGGGGTGAAATGCTCTTCTTCTGTTTTACTCATTGTCAGTAGGTAAAGTTAGAAAGTTCTGATAATTTTATCTCTTACTTCACAGAAGAAAGTTAGGCTCCAACATTCAAGCTTATTCCCTTTTGCTAATTCTTTCAAATCTCTAACCGTCTCCTAGAACTATTTTAATAGTTAATAGTTTCTAATCCCCAATACCATCTCAAGCTTCTATCTTCCATTTTTCTGTCTCTCCCAGATATGTCATACTTCTTTCATTAAATCTAACAATAGGTCAATTTCAAGACAGGGTTTGTGATGTCTTCTCCCTTGCTTTCATTGATGAGGATTGCTTTTGCTATTCTAAGTATCTTCTGATTTCAGAAGAATTTTAGAAATATTTTCAGAGAAATATTAAGCGATACGTAAGGTACACTACTTGTGTTCTAATTGGAATTGCATTAAATTTGTGCAACAATTTTGGGACTATGGCCATTCTTATAATGTTGGATGTTTCTATCTATGAGCCAGGAATATCTTTCCATTTTCTGAAACCATTTTCAATCTCTTTTTTTAGAATACTATAATTTTCACTGTATCAATCATTTGTTCTTTTGTGAGATTGATTCCTAAGTATTTCATTTTTTGGATTTTATTGCGAAAGTTATGGTTTCTCTAATTTTGTTTTGGTACATTCTTTGGTTTTATATAGAAATGTTATTGATTTCTGAGTGTTGACTTGTGTCCTGCTGCATTACTGAATTTGGTAGGTAAATCTACAAATCTCTTTGTGGAGTTTTTGAGGGTCTTCTATGTAGAGTACCATGTCATCTGCAAACAACGATAATTTTATTGCTTCCTTTCCAATCATTAATTTTTTAATTTCTCTTTCTTGTCTAACATCTCTGGTTAATGTTTCTAGAACTATATTGAATGGGAGTGGTGACAGTGGACATCCTTGTCTTGTTCCTGATTTTAAAGTGAAGGCTTTCAGATTTATCCATTTAGTATTATGCTCACTGTTGGTTTTTCATAGGAGGCTCTTATCAGGTTGAGGTAAAGACCATCTATTCTGGTTTTCTGTGGAGTTTTTAGTCATAATGAATGTTGGGTTTGTCAAAAGCTTTTTCTGCATCTATTGAGATGATCATATGCTTTTTGTCTTTGGCTTGGTAGATGTGGCATTTTTGAATTTGTGTATATTGAATCATCCCTGAATTCCTGGGTTCAATCTCATTCAATGAATTGTTGCATTCTGTTTGTAAGTATTTTATTGAGAATTTTTGTACTTATGTTCATTAGACAGATTGGCCTATAGTTTCCATTTTTGGTTGGTCTTTCTCTGCTTTTTGTATCAAAGATTTGATATCTGATTTTGGTTTCTCTAATTTGATACTTGCCTCCAGGAATGTGTGTTGGGAGATTTGCTTCCCTTACAATTTCACTGAAGAGTTTGAGAAGAGTTAACATCAAATCTTCTCTAAAATTTCTTGTAGAATTCAGATATGAGTGTATCAGGACCTGAGTTTTTCTTTTTTCTTTTTTTTTAACTTTTTAAATTCATTTTAATGATAAAAAATAGCAATGAAACAGCTTCAAAACAGGTTAGTAGGATGGTTATAATAATTAATACATTGCATATTGTTGTAATAGTTATTCAGAGGACAAGATTAGGCATAGATTTATTTTGATTATGGCTAATTGGAGTTTTACATCCCTCAGTTAACTCTATGTTGGATACTTTTCTCATGCTTGGGAAATTTTCTGCTACTACTTCTGCAATACCTTTTTATGTCATTGTGTTGACTTCTGCTGTTTCATTGACATATTAGTTTTGCATTGTTTTCCTTTGTATTGTCTTGTAGTAGCTGAATTGTTATTTCCTTTTCATTGTTGTTCTTTTTAAGAGATCTTTCCTTTTTTGATTACTAGCTGCAACTCTGTCTTCAAGGTCAGAGTGTTTATCTTCAGTTTTGTTCAAATGAGTTTGCCAACTTTCAATGTAATTCTTAATCACTTGGATATCTATTTGAATGTATTTCAAACATTCTAATTTTTTCCTGATTGTTCTTTAGATGTGCTGAGCAATTCTTTCATGATTTTTTTTAACCTGAGAGATTATTTCTGATCTGATGAAATGATACTATGGTGGAGTTTTCTGTTTTTTTGGTTTTTTTTTTTTTTAATTTTAGATGCTTTCATTTCAGAAATTTCAGGCGGGTGACTTCCAAATTGTTCTCTGTCCTTGTCTTCTGGACGTGTTCTGAGTGTGCTGGAGGTCTGAGAGTGCCTTTTGCTCCTTCCCTTTGAAATTTTTGAAGTGTTCAGTGTTCATCTGGACTTAGTAACACAGATAAGGAGAGCATGATGTGGGTCAGTAAGGCTCTCAAGACAGTGAGGGTATGGGGTAGGCTCTTCAAAGCTCCTGCTATCCAAGATTCAGTGTGCCTTCTGCCACACTGAAGGGGGTTGAGCCAAAGCTCCACAAGGCTCTCTCAATGGTTGGTGGGGCAGTGTTCACCAGGTCCCCATAGCTTTTCTGTGTTACCCTCCTTTCTGCCTGTTCTTTATTCTTTTATCATAGCATTTGTCCTTCCATTTGATCCTTATATTACTCAAAAGAAAGTCTCTACACACACCTTCTTTTCTGTTCCATATTAGTAAATTGACTTTCCTACCTGGATTTTTATTTTTCACCCTAACTAAGAATATTAAGACTGATTCTCTAAAATATTTGTAAGGACAGAATTAACTCTCTACAATTCTGGGGGCAAAACATCTGGGAATGTCTGAGAGCATGGTATAGGCATCTGGTGAGGATTTTCTTACCCTTGTAACTTGGCAGGGACCTCACATTGTAATTTACTGTATGAGACAGGAAAAGCAATGAAATTTGCCATACTCATCCTTTTTCCTTGGGAATCAACTATGACAATGTTGAGCCCACTCTTGTGATAGATTTCAGCTGTTTAAGAAGATGGAGCACTCATGACTGAATCACCTCAAGTTTTTTGTTTTTCAATCTTAACTCACATTAAATCATATAGTTATAGGTAATGCAATATACAGGGAAGTGTCTACAGGTTGTTCAGGGTCTTGCTACTGGATTGGACTTGTATTGATCCACCTGTTTACAACCTCCCAAGAGCTGGGATTACAGGCATGCGCCACCACACCCAGTCTCAATTGCTGTCTCAGTACACCATGGGGGTGGGTCTGGCACTGCAGACCTGGGGATAGAACCCCAGCCCCTGTGCCTGCTTACAGGCATTTTAATCTACTGAGCTATATGGTTAGCCCACAATATTCTGATATATGTAAATGTCATTAATGTTTAAATCAGAATAACCATCTCTCTATCCTTAAATGTGCATCATTTATTTATGATCAAAACATTTGAAATCCTTTTTTCTAGCTTTTAGAAGTATGTGATACATTGTCATTTATAATCACCCACATGTTTAGCAGCACAACATGCTTTTTCATTCCTGTTTAACTAGAACTTAGTATGCATTGCTCAACTGTAAGCCATTCCTCTAACTTCCTTATTGTACTCAATCTTTAAAAACTAACTAATCTCGACCTCCCCGACCCCGGCCAAAGAGTAGGAATCTTTGCCGTGTTCCAGGAACCCACAGACCCAGTCCCAGCCCAGGTCCAGTGAGTGTGTGGGAGAGCTTCCTG
>NDGN011347305.1:0-12812 GCA_002564285.1 Tympanoctomys barrerae | reverse complement strand
AAAAAAAAAAAAAAAAAAGTTTATGTTTGTTTGTTTGTTTGTACAATCCCCAGTATTGGAGATTGAACCCAGGGCCTTCTCATTGAACTGGGAGATCCCAAGTCTATTTTTGTTTTTAGACAAGGTCTTGCTAAGTTGCTAAGTTGCCCAGGCTGGTCTTAAACTTGTAATTATTTTGCCTCAGCTTCCCAGAGTAGATAAAATGCTTTATAATATTTATCATTTGATGTTTTTCTAAATTATGTTCTCTGAACTTTCATATTATAGGGGATGGTTGAATAATGCTTCTCAAAGATATCTTCTTCTAAATCACTAGAGTCTGTTTCAATGAAAAAAGGGACTTTAAAACTCTGACTAGAATTAAGAATCTTGAAAGTTCTGGATGATCCATGTGAATCTCTTAAATGAAGCAGACGGAAAAGTAGGCAACAAAGGTAGAGTGATGTTTTGGTGTAATCAGCAGAAGATAAGGAGCTCTCGTTAGGGAAGTGGACACCACGTGCTGTACCACTGACCGGAAGGTGGCTCCAGCCCAAGGATTGCAGGCAGTTTCCAGAAGCCAGAAAAGGGAAGCAACAGATTCTCTCCAAAACTTCTTAGATGAACATATAGTCCTGCTAGCACCTTGATTTTTTCCCCCAGTGAAACTCATTTTGGATTTCTGGCCTCTAAAAATATAAAATAATAAATTTCTATTGCTTTATGACACTAATTTGGCATAATGTGTCACCTCGGCAAATAAGAACTTGAGGTAAATAATACTGTTCTGAAGACCTTTTCCTTTCATGAAGTGCTGATTGTTCCAATATCATTATTTCATTTGCCTGTTGTCAGCTGAAAATATGTAGAGAAAAGACAAAAATCCTCAGCTTTCTCTGCAAATTAACATGACAAATAACTGATATTTTTCCTGTGGACTATTACAGTCAGAGGTATATATAACTTCTGCACAGTATCCAGAAAAATAGTCCTTTAAAAAAAAAATGTATTTGGTACAGGGTCTACCGGGTCTACAGGGTCTCACTACATAGATCAGATTCGTAGTGATCCTCCTGTTTTCAGCCTCCCAAGCACTGGGATTACAGGCGTGCCACCACACCCAGGCTCAATCACGGCGTCAGTGTGGCCCCGGGGCAAGCCCAGCCTGGCACACTGGGGATGGAACCCCAGTCCCTGAGCCTGCCTAAACAGGTACTTTAGTCCACTGAGCGACTGGCCAGCCCTGAGTAGACCTTTCTTTCACCCTTCCTGTGTGCTTCCTGCTATACGTCACCATGCTATCATGAGTGCAGCAGAGCAGCCAACACTGACCGTGACATGGATGAGCACACTGAGGAAAATAGAGCAAAGACGGTGTGACCCAGGATCGCTGATGCTTGGAAAGTCACAGACTGGTTTCTGCCCAAGTACCAGACTGTGAGAGTTAAACTTTTCATCTTGTTTAAATCTTGATAAATTTGAGTCTGTGTAATAGCTCAGCGGACTAAGCACCTGCTTAGGCAAAAGCAGGGACTGGGGCTCGATCTTTGGCACCACATATAATACGCCAGCCCTGCCCACGGGTGCGCTGAGTCACTGGGCCTTGGCCTGACGGCCCACACCTGTAATTCCAGTGCTGGGGAGGCTACCAAGAGGAGGATCACTGTGAGTCTGAGCTGTGTATTGAGACCCTGTACCAAATTCAATTAAAAAAGAAAAAAGACAAATTTGAGTTTCCATCTTCTCCTGCCAAACTTAATTTGAACCAATATATTTCTATTTCTTGTTAAGTAGATAATTCTTTTGCAAGCAGAGTAAAAAAACAAAAGGAATATTAAATAAATTTTATAGACATCCTACCTCTAAAAGGTCCTCTCTTACTATATTTGGTGTTACTAGAAAACAACGGAGGCTGGGTTTAGCTCAAAGTTCTGGAGATGTATGCACACAACGCTGCTGTGTGACAGGCTCCATTCTGGTCTTCCACATGATAAAACCACATGAGTGAGAGGAATAAACAGCACACACAGAAGAGAAACTCAAGTCATACCACAACACACATGCCAGGAAGCTAATCCAATCCCAGGAAGCCCTGCAAAGGGATGCCCCTGCAACCTTTTCACCTTCCCCTTATCACCTCAGCTCTTGAAGTTTTCACGCAAGCCTCCAGCTCATGAAACTTGTGGGCATACACTTAGCCTGTACCCTAATCATAGCCTTCTACCCCTGATCCAAGGATGATGGTATCCTCACGATGCACAATGTAGTCATTCAATACCAAAGACCCAAAGTCTTAAATCACCCCCTCATCATTCAAATTCCCAGTCCAAAGTCTCCTCTGAGACACAAGGGAAACTTTACACTGAGATCCTACATGTAAAACATACATGGAATGGGGAAATAACAAGGGTTCCCAACCAGAGTGAAAACTAGTAGGGAAAACATTAAATCTTATAGTTACAAGATCAGTATCCAGTTCATATTGGGTGGAAGTGGCCTCCAAAGCCTTGAGCAGCCCATATCGCACAACTCTGGTGCTCACTGTATGTTATCCGTGGCTCTGTCACACTGGGGCCACAGCTGTGGCTTCACCCCCACAGTTCCTCTAGGCGTTGCTGTGGCAAGTCACAAAAATAGTTCTGTCCCTTCCAGAGGCTTCACCAGGCTTTCCTGTCAAATCTCAGTGGAAGCTACCGTGATCCTAGCCTAGAGTGGCATGTAAAAGCCACCAATGCCTGTTGTTTATTCCTTTCAGAGCAAGAGCACAATCCATGCCTGGTAAACCGTGGCTGGGGTGCTGTGAAATGCTTTATTGGAAGGTGAGAAGCTGAATCTCCAGTTAAATATTAAAATTCAGTGGAGTGAATGGGACTTAAAACTCTGTTCTTGAGGCCTCTGGCCCTATGGTAGGAGAAGCAGCCTTGAGTATACACTCAGGCCCTCTGCCTCTGTTTCTCTCTCTGTCTCTGTCTCTGTTTCTATCTCTTTCTGTTTCTGGTTTTTTCTCTCTATTTCACTCTGTCTCTGTCTCTGTCTCTGTTCCCACCATCTCTCTGTCTGTCTCTGTCCTGATGCCTAGCAAATAACTTCCCTTTATCTGTGCTAATGTCACTGTTTAGTGGTTGGTGGCCCTATGTTTGGATGCTTTTCATTTATTCTCTCCAAGGTCAGTCTGTAGATTTTCCAATCTTTCTTCTGTACTTGTCTTGTAATTATAAGTTGTGGCTCCAAGCCTTCCCTTGCTAGGAATCTGGTCATAAAATGTTGACAGGAACTGCGTGAACTAGCTCTGTAATCCCAGTATTTGGAAGTGTAAGGCAGAGGATTTCCATGCGTTCAAGCCCATCTTCAGCTATGTAGTGAGTTAAAGGTCAGGCTGAATTGTACAGACCCTCTCTCAAAAAATTAAATTAAATTAATGAAAAACAGTAAGCAACCATGTAGCAGCCTGAAGGTTTTGTTATTTGGGCATTTCCTCCACTGATCTATCATTTTTTTTTTTTTAATGTATTTGGTGCAGGGGTTTCACTACACAGTTCGGACTTATAGTGATCCTCCTGGTTTCAGCCCTCCCCTCCAGTGCTGGGATTATAGGCATGCACCACCATGCCCAGGCTTGATGGCTGGCTCAGCATGCCCAGGAGAGGGACTGGAGTGACCTATGGTGCCAGGGATTGAACCCCAGTCCCTGTGCCTGCCTAAGCAGACATTCAGTGCACTGAGCTATCTCACTGGCCCTGATCTATCACTCTCAAATCCAGCCTATCTCAAAACTCCAGGTCATGGGCACAGTGTAACCCCATTCTTTGCTGCTTCATGGCAAGGACTGGTTCTGCTCTGGTTTTCAGTAACCTGCTCCTCTTTCCATCAGAGACTCACTGGCATCACCCTTACTGCCCATATTTCTCCCACCATCTTTCTCAGTGCTACTTGCCCAATCTTGAAGTAGTCTGGTCTCTTTCCAAACGGCCATGTTTACTGAGACTTCACCAGAATGGTCCATAATGCTTTAATTACAGCATTAAAGTTTAGGGCTTTGTTTAGCATCTTTCTCCAAATTCTTTTAACTTCTTCCCATTACCCAGTTTCAAAACTCCAGCTATATTTTCAAGTTTTATTACAGCAACAGTCTTACTCCTCTGAACCAATTTTCTGTCTTCATTTATATAATGTTGCCATATTGCAAAACTCTTGAGGCTAGATAGCTCATAAACTAAAGGCATTCTTGTAGCTCATATGCTTTGACTCTGGAGCAGAGTCCCAGAATCTGCTTGTGTCTGCTGAAAGCCTCATGGCAAAGACATGACAGCGACACAAGGGTGCTTGAAATACTGAGGGGCACATCCAGAAGACAGACTCCAGAAGGTACCAAGCTCCTTTACAACAAGTGATATTTTCAAGAATATCAAGACCTGCATTAATCCATCCTGAGGATACAGTTGGGTTCTGTCTACTAGATATTCCACACCTCAACACCACCACAGGAGTGACCAAGCCTGCAGTGCATGAATCTTAGAGATGCATTCAAGCTGCACCCAACCCACCTAAGCTAGGTAGTGTCTCATTCAGCGAAGACCCTGTGGAATAGAACACCATTAATTAAATTATGAAATCCAAATTCACATACATTCTTTTAAAATGCAATGGAATCATATATTCTACAAAAAAATGGAAATGCACTGAACCTGAATATTCACCACATGCACAACCCCAGCCCTGTCATTGTTTTCCCAAATAATCACCATCTATCATAAGAACTAGACTTAAGATTGAAAACATATTTGGCTGACTGAGTCTTTTACAAAGTAAAATTTTCTTTTCAAAATCCAGAATCATATTTTGAAAGTGATGTTCTCATTTAGACATGTTGAGGAGAGTGTATGACCATCCCACCCCCATCATGCCACCAAGATTTGCGGTATAGGGGCCAGGGAGAGAGCTCAGTAGAATAAGCACTTGCCTGGCAAGCATAAGAGCCTGAGTTCAATCCCCAGTTCTTAAAAAAAAAAAAGATTTTCAGTATATTAAGCACTCTTTCACAAATAAAGATGGCCTATACAAATAGTAGAATCTCCACTATAGAAATCATAATAAGCAGAAATAATTCCATTCTACTGAAAGAGATGAGTAAAATTTACATAATGCTTTGTGTCTTTGCTTACTTGTCTTGCCATAGCATGACATGCTACGTTGGTTAATTTTAACTTGACTGAATTAAAAGATACTCAACTGGTGAAGCCTTTCCTCTGAGGATGTCTATAGACATGCGCTCTAAGAAGACTGCACTTGAATCAGCGGGCTGGGGAAGGAACAACTGTCCTCACGTTGGGCAGGTTCATACAGTTAGCTGAGTGCATGTCTAGAACAAACAGGCAAAGGAAAGGGTGAATTTGCTTCTCCCCTAGAGCTGGAGCACTTTTCTTCTCCCATTAGACACCAAATTCAAAAATCTCTGGCTTTTGGACTTGGAAACTTTGTTTTCCCTCGCTCCAAGCCTCCTAGCATTTCCTCTCCTCCCACAGGCCTGTGATCTGTCATGGAGCTCCTCAATCTCTATTATGGTAGAAGTCATCAGATATGTTTCTGTCTCCACATGTCTTATTGATTCTGATTCTCTGGAGAGTTCTGACCTATAGACATGTTGATTTGCTTATGGAATAGGGTTTCTACTTAGTGTGGAAAGTGCAGAAACATGCATACTGGCATAGAAGTGAGTTTAACAAGTTCTTTGAATAGAATTCAGCAGTTCTAGAAAAAATAGAAAAGCTCACACTGATAACTCCCCATACTTCTCCCATGCTCTTAAGAGTGAAAGAACCAGTCAATTAGCTGTTTCATAACGGAAAGTTTTCTTTATATTCATTACAGCACTCATTGACTTATCGATCACTCATCCCATTATAATAGTAAAAAAGGAACATCGACATTGATTGAACACCTGGTCTCAAGTCTCTAAGCACAGACTCTTGGAAGTGTTGGGAATAAGTCTGAAAGATGTGGGAGTTGAAGAGGGATGCCTACACCCCGCAGAGGAGCACCCCCAAGCTGCACTGGGGATATCCACAAAGAGCCATACAGTCTTGGAGAAAAAACCTGGACATTTTCTTTAAAAACTGATTTTATTAATATTCTGCTATTGGGTGATACGACTGAAAATAAAATGAGTTGGTAATGAACTTTGGTTTATCAAACTCACACTTGCTTTAGGAATTTAAGTTATTAAGTTTCTGGAGAATGAAAGCCATCTAGATTACTGCTGTCCAAAATTCTGTCCTTAACCCACTCCTGTACTACATTCCTGTAATCCAAGCCCACTAGAAGGCTGAGGCAGGACTGCAAGTGCCAGTCTAGCCTGGAAAATTTAGAGATTGGCTGAGAACTTGTCTCAAAAAAATTAATAAATAAGATTTAACAGGTACTTGGAATTATGGTTCAGTCCAAAGGCTCTAGCACCAAAGAAAGAACACACACACACACACACACAGAGAGAGAGAGAGAGAGAGAGAGAGAAAATTATTAGTTTCATAGCAGCAACAACAAAAAAGGCTCAAGACCATGTCAGAGTCTCCAAAGAGCCCAAGATCCTTACTCTATCTTCATATTGAATAAAATATCTGACAGAAGAGCAAAATCTAAGAGTACTTTAAGAAAAATTTTCTAATATTCCACCTCAAGCAAGATGAAGGGGCAAATATTGTATATTTCTGTTATCATATATTCTACTGTAAGCTTTTCTATAACATCTGAGTAAAAGATAAGTAAGGAATATGAAGAAAATAAAATACAACCTGCCTAAAATTTAGAGAAAAATTGAAAATAATCAAGTACAGAAGGAAAAATATGATCATACCTATATGACACATATAAGGAAGTCTTAAACTCAATCTCTTCAACCTAAGATGTCATGAAGATGAGACTATGGAGACAAAATGGAAAATTAAAAAAAAACTAAAGGTAGGAACAATAGATTGACAAAAATAATCTGATTCTGGAAACACTGATACAGAAAAAAGTGAATTTTTATAAAAGGGAAGCTGTAAATTAAAAGAGGACATGATGCCAAGGAATATGACTTTCTTCATTTAAGGAAAATGATAATTTTCAGAAACTGCTGTAGTTAAGGGTTGTCAGCTAGCAGTACACTGAAGGTCAAAGGAAATGGGTTCCTCAATTCCAAAAGAAGGGAGTGGAATAACAGCATATAGTGTCCACAGCAAGCATTGATAGAGTATCCATTTATCTATCTATCTATCTATCTATCTATCTATCTATCTATCTATCTATCTATCTATCTCTATACATCCTTCTCTATCTATCTATTTATTTCTAGCTATCTATTTATCATTTGTCTCTCTCCATCATCTATTTATCTATCATCTATCCTCTCTCCGTCATATGTCTGTCTATCTGACTGTCTCTGGGAGAAATTCCTCCAGGAGTCTGGTGAGCCTCACAAGACTCACAAGAGGAATTCCTTAAGGTCATAGCGGTACTCATCTCCCCTCTCCTATCCGCTTGGGATTCTCATTACCCACCCCTAGGGCTTTGATGTGCTGCTTCCCTACCTCATGGTGGCAAGACCTAGACCCTCATCCCTGAGGAATCTGAGACCTTGAGTACATTCTCACTTCAGGGACAGCTATCTACAGTCACTCCTCACAAGAGATGGACCAGGAAATACCAAAAGAGAACTCAGTGGCTTGCCTAGGTGTCACATATACATCTTTCTGCCCCCACTGAAAAACACAACCTTCTTCCTCCCCATTATCAGGGTCCATCTTCTTCACTAGGAAGGAAAATTATTTTTATCTCCTGATCTCTTGAGGCAAAGACTCTAAACTGTCTGGGCAGGAGGCATAGTTCAACTCAATGGATATCTTGCTGCTTTGCCCAGAAAAGAAATCTAGTTTGCTTTGGAAACCAGAACTTTTAAATTCACAAAGACCATAATGGTAGGGGAAAAAGCAAAGTTTTCCCCAAATAGGCCACTAGGAGTACTGCAGGAGGCCATCTTTAATTTTCTTAAATAATATTTTTGTGTACATTTAAGTTACACAACTGAATTTCACATTCTACCTAGAAAGAGTGAAATGTTTTACAGTGACATGTATAGGATGTATAATCATACATCCTTCTTTTGTGACAGCTGCACTGTATTTACTTATCAATAATCCAAAATACAGTACAATGTCATAATTTATTGTCCATATTCTTTACACTAAGTCTTCAGATATGTCATCTCATATATCTTCACTTTTGTATCCTCTGACCTATATTTTTTTCATTTCCTCCACTCCCATAACCTTGGTATCTATGATTTGATTCTCTATCTGAATATATTTGACCTTTTAATTTTACATATAAGTATGAATATTTTTTTCTATATCTGACTTCTTTCACTTAGTGTAATGCCTTCCAATTTTATCCACATTGTATCAAATGGTAAACTGTTGCTTCTTTTTAAGAGTAAATGCTATTCTTTTCATATATATGCTTTATTTTCTTTTCCATTCACATATAGATGGATACACATAGTTTGCTTCTGGTGTGACTGTTGTGAATGAGTTTGCTGATCACAGGAGGGTGCAGATGTCTTCATGAAGTGGTAATCAAGTTTCCCTTGGGTTATGGCCACAAGAGATCTTGCAGCAGATATGGAAGTTCCACTGTTTTGTTTTGTTTTTTTTAATTTCTGAGAAGCTCCTGTACTATTACCTAGTGTTTACATAATTGATGTTTCTCCCAAGAGTGTAGTTGGTTTCCCTTTTATGCACAACTCTACCAGCATTTGCTTCCTTTTAACTTCTTGATAACCATGCCCTAACGGGTAAGAAGTAACGTCTCACAGTAGTTTTGATTTGCATTTCTCCACTGATTAGTGACACTGAGCACCTTTTCATATACTTATTGGCCATTTTATATATTTTCTGGAGAAATGAATACTCAAGACTGTGTTCATTTTTAATTATTTATCTATCACTGAGTTACATGAGTTCTTTACACATTTTAGATATCAATCCCTTACCACATCTGTGGTTTATAAATATGAATTCCCAATGCATAGGTTGGATTTCATTCTGCCATTTTATGTGACCTGAGACTTTGGTGCTGTAACTGAAAATCCATTGCTAAAACCAATACTCAGAAGTTCTTTCTAGGAGTTCTGACCCTTCAGGTCTTACATTTCAGCCTTTTATCTATTTTAAATTGATGTTGCATGTGGCATTAAAGATCCAGTTTCATTTATTTTTGTATGTGAAGGTCTGCTTGTGCCAGCACCATTTGTTGAGAAGACTCTTCTTTCCTTAGAGTGTCCCTTCGATGCCTGTGTTGAAAATCAATTCATATCATATGTTTGTATCTTTTGCTCTTATTTCTCTCTTCTTTTCCTCTGGACAATGTCTCTGCCTTGAAAACATAAGACTATTCTTGATTTCAATTTGAGTTTCTCACACAGCATCTACTGGTATCGCAGTAGCACATAATAGAAATTGACTTGGAGTGAGAATAGCACCGTGGGGACCAAAGCCCCATCTTCCCAGTGTCTACTCTGTGGCGGCACCTCTGCTGTGCCTTCTGTAACGTGTGATGATTCCATTATTCCAGCTTTCTCAGGGAGATGGAGCATTTGATCACGCGAGTGACATTAATTCAACAGAGTAGGCCATGGGAGTAAACAAAAAGAGAGATAACTATGCTCTACCTTTATAAAGCTTATAGTCAATGGTGGGTGGTAAATCTTTTTAACTAGAAAGCTGTACTCAGTACAAAATTGAATCTTACAAACAACATAGCATTAAAAAAATAAGTGATAGAATTATGTGAGATATTAACAAACTTACCCTCACAGTGGAAATTTCAATAGAGTGCCTCTTTATGTAGTGGTTTACCTAAAGCAGCAACAGTAACAACAAAACCCAGTAAAAAAAAATAATAATAATACAGAACATTATAACAACTAAAACAACAAATTGATAGGAAGCTATTAAAAAAGAATACCACTAAAATTATAGAAGGTAGAATCTTTTTGTTGCAAACTTTGAACAATTAAAAATACTTTCCACCTACTAGCCCATTAATTCTACCTAAACAAACATTGAAAGTTCATAATAAAAGAAGCCTTTATCTCTGCCTGTGCTGTAAGTGTATTGGAAATCAATATCAAAAACAGAATAGAAACATTAAATTAAAAAACATCCCATGTGTTTGCAAATTAGAAATTCCTGAATAACTGCTAGAACAAAAAATAACAATGAAAATGACAAAAGATGGAGAACTCACATATCAAAAGTTCTACATGCCAAAACTATAGTTGATGAGGTAATTTATAAAAAATTCTATAGCTACAAAATGACCCTATTAGAAAAGAGAAATAATTTGAAATTAATGAGCTAAGCATCCAATTTAAGAACCTAAACATGAAATATACCCAAAGAGGATTCAGAGAAAGCAAGTAATACAACTAATAGCTAAAATTAAATAAGTACAAAAGGTAAAAGCAATAATGCCCAAAAAGGTAATAAAACTATGTTAAATGAATAATCAAAAAGGCAGGGTGAACAAAAAAAGTATGAATGAAAAGAATAATACTAGAAAAGCTGCATTATACACAATATCTAATAAAATATTACATGCTTAATCTCAAATATCAAAACAGTTGATTTCATATGTCCATTAAACTGCTCTTCTGAAAAATAAAAATAAATCTAGCTTTAATTTATTGACAATTTCTTTCCAATACTCAAGAAGGTAATAATTCTACTTTAAAGAAGAGAAAGATAAAGAGAGAAAAAATGAACAGTCTTCTATTTAATTTGTAAGTACACTACATTTTCATACCAAAATATGAAGAAGATAATATTAGAAAAGTGCTGAATCCAGTATTACTGGATTGACTCCAATAATGTATAAAAAGGTAAAGCTAACTGTCTTACTCTATAAATTCAGTGATGTTTTAACATTGGAAAAATATTAAAAGAATTCATCACATTCATGAAATTAGCAACAACAAAATCATCTGAATAACTGATAAAATTTAAATGTCTTCATATTTCAAGAAAAAAAGGGGGAGCAGAGGAGATAGCTCAGTAGAGTAAGTTCTTGCCTGGCAAGTGGCAAGTGCAGGGTTCTGAGTTCAATCCCCAGTACCAAAAAAAAGAAAAAGAAAAAAGGTTTTTAGGGAATTGGAATTGAAAGGGTATTGTTTAACATGATAAATGGTATCCAACTCTCCTTTAGCTTCCCCAGAAAAAAAGATTAATTAAAACATTCCTTTCGTGCTCATTTCAAGGTAAAGTTGCCCTCTTTTACAACATCCCGATTGACTATTGTACTAAAAATCTTAATCAGCACAATAAAGTAAAAGCAAAAAAAAAGTAAAATAATTGGAAATAAGGGACTAAAATTATCACTATTGAGAGTTGGTATTATCTGCCAAAAAAAGCAAATGAATGCACAGTTAAAGTATAAAACTCTAGCAGGTGTTCTAAATATAAAATTAACTGAAAAAAACTAAGTGCAGGGACAGTGAGATAGCTCTACAGACTAAATGCCTGCTTAGACAAGTGCATAGGACCTGGGTTCTATCTCCAGTACCACATGCTGTGCAGACCCCACCCCCAGGCACTCCGCTCCGAGCCTGCCACCGAACCAGCCATGGTGGCACACACCTGTAATCCTAGTGTTGAGGAGGCTGAAAACAGGAGGATCACTACGAGTCCAAGCTGCATAGTAAGGCCCTGTGCCAAACATTAAAAAAAATCTACTCACTCAACAAATACTTATACGTAGTAATATTAAAAGATAATTTCAATTCCATAAAATTGAACCTTGGAATATAGCTTATCAAGTGTTTCACCAATAGTGTAACAATTTGTCAAAGAGGAGGATGTGGTTCAGGGCTTAAACACAAAGTATGGAAGGTTCTATTATGTTTTGTTAGTGGAATTTGGCAATTAGTCTTTTCTTGAAAACTATAGGAAACTCCCTTGGAGAGGGGCACATGGCAGCTGAACTTTATAGGATGATTTTTAGTAAAAATAAATAAATAAATAAAAAAGGATATACAGTAAGACTTGAAATGCTTCCACATCCAAGACCTGGGATATTAGGAAACAAGCAGTATTTTATTGTGATAAGAAATAAAATATTCACACTCAAAGTGTTTCAGCCACTGAATAGCCACAAAGTTGGACAACAGGTCACAGTCTGAAACCAGGATCAGCTTCTTCCTTCTTGTCTTGAGTTATGTCAGCAGGGACATAATGTATTTCACATAAAGTGATTTCATTATTAAAGAAAATGAAAAGAGAAACATTTCACAAGCAATACTGTTTCCCACTAGCCAGCGAGTGATGAATCCTCTATGTTTTGCAACATTATCATAAACATCAAATATCTAATCAACTTCTATTGATTCTGCATTTATAATTCAATTGGTAGTCTTTTTTGCAAATTTACATAATAGCTGCCAACTTCAATATGGCAGTAAGTTGTTTTCAATTGTATAAAATAGAAAAGCTCAGTGATGTGAGAAGTTTCTTTCCCATTTAATCCATTGAGTGATCTCTCTGCTGTACCTAATGTAGTCAGACAGTCTTCATATTAGTAGTGGCTCCCAGGTTCCTAATAGAATCTCGAGTATAGTCATGCTTCAGAAACAAGAGAAAAACATGAAAGGATGGATGGATGGATGGATGAATGGATGGACAGATGGACGGACGGACGGGTGGGTGGATGGATGGATAGATGGATGGTTGGACAGATGGATGGGTGGATGGATTGGTGGATGGATGGATGGATGGATGGATGGATGGATGGATGGATGGATGGAT
>NDGN011347303.1:0-13002 GCA_002564285.1 Tympanoctomys barrerae | reverse complement strand
TATTGTTGTCTTAGTGGTTATTCATTGTACAAGATGCAGACATGATATCCTGTCCACAGACACAATTAGAACAAATCTCTCTATTCATTGAATTAAGAGAATGCAGCTTGTCTTGGTTACTCTTCTCTTGTGGCTTGGACAAATACCCAACAACCAAAATGAAGGAAGGAAAGGTTTATTTAGCTCACAGCCACTGGAGGTTTCAGTCCATATTCAGCTGGGTCCAAGGCAGAGCAGCACAGAGCAAAAAGCAACCTTTCATGGCAGCAGCAAAGAGCAAGAGCATCAAAAGATGTAGCAGCAGCTCAAGCAGCTAGCTTCTCTTCCCTCCTTACATTATAATGCAACTTACCTGCCCTAGGGCAGGTGCCGCAGCCACACCCACAGTAATCAGTCACCAACTCCAGAAACCACCCCATGACTGCAGGAGGCCTTGGGGGGACACCTAGATACAAACCATAACACAGCTGTATATCTTTCCTATTTTCAACATACAGATACCAATTGATCGTTCATTTGTATCCCCCTTTTTTGTTTAGTTTTGTCAGAGAAGGGCATCCCATTGTCATTTAAATGCTGTAGGTGTGTGAATTCAGCAAAATATTCCAATATGGCCCAGTAGTCCATAACAGTAGTGGGTTTTCCATAGGACTGGCAATGTCCTATGAAGGACATTGTTGACTTGAGCCTTTTACAGCTCAGCATATTAATATGGCTTTACTTTTTATACTTCGTGTGTATGTACATATATATATATATTTTCAAACACTCTCTGCCAACTTCTCACAATGCTTCAATTCACAACAGACGGCATGGAGGGTAGTATATGACTGCCTGTATGTATAGCATGCCATGCAATCTAGCTTTGTGTCATTACACTCTATTCTGTTCGCATGACTGTGCTACTCAATGCTTAACAACTTGCAACATTCCTTTATCACTTATCATTAAGCATGGCCATATTATTCTTCAGGTTGTAACCCCTAATATATATACAAGCAAAATGGAAAGGAAAACAGTTTCTTTCAGATTAACTTTCAGGTTTTATTTACAAGATGAGCATTGCGGTATATGTGGTATTTTTCTCTACTAGACATAATGCGTACTGGTATATACACGGAAGATTTGGAGTCATTCATGACCTCCAGTGTTTGTCATTACCTTTGTTTGCGTTCTAGTATTTGATGAAGTTGTTTCAGCCAGTAGAAGATAAATTCTGGGCTGCTGCTAACTCATTCTTGTGAGTTGAAACTAAAGAATTTTAAAAGCTCTGATTATTGGTATTTATTTTAATCAGTTTTCCAATATTACAGAAGGTTTTACAAGTGCTTTAGAATAATCATCCACCATTTTTGTTTCAACTGTCTTGCCCATGCCCTCTCTTTAAGTTGACTCTTTGTCTTTGTGAGAAAATATATGGCAAAATCAACTCAGAGGACAAAAGTTTTATGTTGGATCATGGTCTCAGACATTCCTTTTGTTGCACTGGGCCCGCATGCTTTGGAGCTATGGGGAGGCAGAAGGCCAGGGCAGGATGCTCGTGCTAGCCAGGAACAAAGTGAGAGAGGGAGAAGCAGAGCTGGACAAAATATGCCACCAAAGGACACATCCCAGAGGCCTAACTTCCTCCAAACAGCACCCACCACAGAAATTCTCCACCCATTACAATAGGCCATCGAGTTATGAACCCATAGATGAAGTGACCCACTGGTGAGGTCAGAGCCCTGTGATCCCCCAAACCCTAGAGCCCCACCTGTGAATTCCGCTGCACTGGGATAAAGCACGCAATACATGAGTCTTGGGGAACACTGAAAAGCTAGCAACAGCTTCCATTTGAACCTAAAAGGATAGTACAATATGTTGTATATATTTATTTTGAATATAAAGAAGGATTTCAGTTTATATTGATTAATTTCTCAGGTTTATTCAGTAATTATCTGATGTTATAGTATACTTCATTAATTCCTTGACCAATCTTAATAAAATATAAAATAGTTAATATCTCATTATTTTCCCATTATTTTCATCATGCTTAAATAAATACTTTTAAATTAAACACATAATATTGTTAAATGTCTCTACAAAATTATCCCGTGATATAATCCTTTGAGGTATAACAATATCACTGGATAAATTCTCACAAGATTATACTTTAAAATCTGCCTTTTTTTTTTCCAGTACTGGAGATCAAACTCAGGACTTTGCACTTGCTAGGCAGGTGCTTATGCCACCGAACTATATCCCCAGTTCAAGCCTGACAAATTTGATTGAGAATTTTTTAGAAGTATATTTAAACAGAAGGAAAAAATATTGAGTGAATTGTCCATATAATGAAGCTTCCAAGTATAAAATAACTGTAGTATCAGCATGGAAATTGTAATAAGATTGATTAGAAATAATTGCAAAACTATTATTAGATACTAATGGAACTATGAGAAGTTACTTGTAATTATGATAGCTAGGATCAACTTGTGTTAGGGCAGAAAGTTCACTTAAATTATAGATTCAGGGTAGATTATTAGCTAATATGGCAGCTTTTTTATGTCAGTGACTTGAGAACTCTATTGACAAAAGTTGACAAAAATAGTCTCAAAATAAAACTTTATAGATAGACCTTACACTCATGAAAAAGTACCACCATTGTTATCAACACTTTGAAACAAAAATACAAAACAAAGGAACAAAAAAATGGAACCAAGCTTAACTGAAATAAGGTTAAATGTTCCTGTGTGGTCTTAAATTTACTCAATTATTCTAGAAAAACATAGACATTCACATGATAATGACAGGATACCCAGTTGTACCTTATCCTGAACTTGACTCAATTACTTTTTCCTGTTGCTCTCTAGAGAGGTGCTAATTCGCAAATGTTTTAAATAAGCATATTACTCTTAGAGATTATAATGTGCATAAATAGTATCTGTTGTGCCTCCAGATTTCTTTGCCAGCCATAAATATTTACTAGGTGATGTGGGTCTTAACAATGTTAGACGGTGCTAGAAATTCATGAAATGCAACCTCTGTAATAAATTTGGGAAGACTACGTTGAGAAATAAACACCCTCAAAGTGATGCTAAAAAATGTGAATTCCATGCCAAAAGTAGTAGTAGAGCTTAGAAGAAATACTGTCGAATATTGGATTTTAAAGAGAGAAATCAACCACATTCAAAAGCTTAAACAGTTTTTTGAAGCTGAAGAGTCACCACGTGCTGGGATGTGGCATGTTTTGATCACATTCTAGGAAAGGAAGAGTGACAGGGTAGCTGGAGTCCGATGACAAAGGGACAGCAGAGGAATGAAACACTACGCAGGTACCAGATCATTTGCATTCTTGTAGGGTGAGCTGAAATTCATTTTGCATACAGTGGAAAAACTTGGAGTGTTTTAAACAAGGAAGCATGTAAATTGTGTTCTTTTTAAAAAGTTATTTGCAATACACATATATGTGTGTCATTTTTTTTTTTACACATCAATTTTCTGTTTTAGAAACAGATGGTGACTTTGAGTTGAAATGAATTATTTATCTGGACCAAACTGTCTCATGTTCAGATAATAGAGTGCCATCACATCCCTTCTTTCCAAAAATAAGTTATTGTTGGTTTTTATTGTTTCATAACTAATTTGTGTCTTAAAGTTATTTATTCTACAGTTAGTTAATTACCTCTAGGATTATTTTATTTTGTTCAAACTGTGTCTTAAAAAATATTTTTTCACATTCTTCCCACAATTCTCCTAGTTTTTTGTTTGCTTGTTTTGTTTTGTTTTTTTAACTCTGAACAAGTCACAAAAAGGTGACTGGCTATTCTTGTTTGTTTTCGCTCTGGGTCTGATTCTTCAAGAAGGGCAAGAGAGGCACCTGGTCATGCTTTCGTGGGCCTTCTGACCAGAGAGATCAGAGCCAATTCCAGAGTCTGGATGTGCCTCTCCCCCATGACAACTATGAGTGGCTTGCACCTTACTGGGCCCACTTGTAGTTCTAAGGAGTGGCTAGGACATTCCTGAGTGCTGTGGCTGTGGACAGTGGTTGGAGTCCCCTGAGGTAGAGGCAAAGCAGATTTCCCAAGGAGCAGTTGAAGATGAGGTGGGACAGGGGCTGGCAGTAGTGCAGGGGTCATAGTAGATGACTGACATCTGTGGTGGAATTGCCAGAGAACTGACAATGATTGATAACAATTATTGGTAAGAATGTGGTCTAAGAGTCAACATAAAACTATATTTTCATAAGTGAAAATACAGCAGTACATTATATTTGACAGTTTCCTAGCTTTATTTTTAATTATTAGATATTTTTAGACTTAAGGTATGTGAATTTCTTTGTTCTTTCACCCTAGGATTCGTATATAGATGAACTCACCTGTCTATCCTTCACTCTAAGCAATATAACTTAAGATAGATGTGGTGGTGCTTGGATATATTCTCAGCCCTGAGAGGCTGAGGCAGATGGATTCCAAGTTGAGGCCTGGTTAAATTTGTGTCTTGGTATGATTCTGTCTCCAAAAAAAAAAAGAAAAAAAAACATAAAAAGACAGGGAATATATATTTGTATACATGTGCATCCATGTGTACACAGAACTCAAACTATTTTCAGTGGATTTTGATAGTTCAGCTTTTCACAGAGCCAACAGTGGAGGCGGCTGCTGATCTTTCAGCGACCAGCACTCCGTGAGGCTGAGGGCTGTCTCTGGCCCATCCCCTGAGGACCTTCCCGGTTGGCCAAGGGCTTCTCACTTCTCATGCCTATGCATTGCTGTTTTCATTTTGAACTTAACTACTGTGAGAGAATCACACTGAATTCTCCCTACTTAATTTTTTTTGATTGTCTCATGATAATTGCACAGATTTATGGGATAAATAAATGATAGGTAAACATGATAGGTAGATACAAGTGAACACTATGATGATCAAAACAGCATAATTAAAATATCATCTTCAGCTTCTATCATTTCTTAATGATGCAAATAGTTAAAATCCTCTCTTCTAGCTATATTGAGATATACTCGGTTGTTAACTGTAAGCACCCTACTGTACAACAAAACACCGGCACTTATTCTATCCAACTGCAACATGATGTTACTTGAAAGATAGCTCCCCACCCCCTTTTTTCTCCTTGGATCTTTGGCATCTGGGAATGAGTTTTCTACTGTAAACTTCTATGAAGTTCATTTTTCATATCTCATGTAAGCTTTTTATATGCATCGCTCAGTATATGTCAGCCACTGTCCACAAAGAGGCTTCCAAAAATTTAACCTTACGCTGATGCATTATTGTTTTCTCTAAAAGAGGCAGTTTTGATGGAAAATATTCAAAAATTCAGGGTAGAATTAACAGAAAACCTTCTGTCAAAGATCCCAGATCGTCTAATTTTCCCTAATAAGACATGATAGCTAGATGTATGTTTCTAAGTAATTCTGCAATTGAGTATTAAAGCAATGAAATCGAAAAGGAGGGTGGGGTTATGAATCTGTCCTCTTGGAAAGAAAACATTCAAGTATAGCTCCACATACATAAGCTTGACTGGACTTAGAGGCCTTGATAAGCTAGGAAATGATGCAACAGAGGAACAGTTAGATTGTTCCACAGTTCATTGTTATGTAATAATTTTTAATATGATCAAGCTTCAAGTGGAGAATGCAGGGTGCAAGGCTTCAGGGTTGCCACTTACCTAAAGGTCAGTAGGCCACACTGAGCCCAATATGCTAAAGGAAAATCCTTCCTTCCTGATGGTGACACTTTGAAGACCAGTGAATCATTTTTTCAAACCTCTCTGGAAAGTTCATTAAGAGGCTACAAGCCAATAAAGTCAGAATAAGTAACCAGAATAAATATCTTTTAAATTTTGAAAAGTGCTTTACTGTCAGTCATTTAATTTGATCCCAAGATGGTTGTAGAGCATGATTACTGGATCAAAGTCATAGAGTTTTGTGAGCAGAAGGAGCTGAGATACACAGGGAACAACTGTGCAAAGATTTAAAATGACCTGTGGGTGAAAAACGATAGCATGTAAAGTACTAGATGTAATGGATTTTCACATATGAGTACTTACTTTACATAACCTGTCCATGTATCTTAGAAGATGAAAGCTTATTTTCCTAAGTATGCAGGTTCAAAATTTTTCCAAAACTAAACAGAAGACAAACAACTCTTTAAATATCATTTGCATCTCTTCAGCTATCATATGGCTAAAGATATTTCTCCAGCATTACTAATTCTTCTTTCTTTTGTCATCAGTGTTTTCTTTCTCTGTTCCTTTCATATACAAAATACTTTCAAATCAGAAAGAGGAAAAAAAAATTATTTAACTCTGTGTCAACCATCTGCTATTGGTCTATTTTTTGCACCTCTTGGCAAGAAAACTGTTTGCAAGGGTTGTCTCCAGTTGCTTTCTTTCCATTTTTTGGTGAGCTGCTTCCAACACTGTCTTCACCATACCACTCCGCAGAGGCTGCTCCCGTCACTGTCACTGCTAAGTGTGTACTCACAAGTACAATAGGATATCCCGGCCCTTGGGATCGGTTACTTAATCACTCTTTCCTCCATGATGCGCCGTGTTCACTGGCCCTCTGGGAAGCCATGCTGTTTTCTTACCTTACCACTGGTTGTGCCTGCCTCAGCACTGGAAAGCCCCAGGATTCTGTCCCCTCTTCTCTCTTTAAGTCTCTCCAGTCATTTCAACCAGGCTTAAAGCTTTAAATACCACTCATATGCCAGTGACTAACAAATGTCTACTTGTAATTTAAATCCTTAAACTAAATAATGTTTCCTGATTTACCTGTTGAATATCTCCAATTGTCTGTTTAAAAGACATTGCATACTTAAAATGTCAAAGCTCATTTATATATCCTCAAAACCTTGCTCTGTCTTCTATCTCCAGTGATAGAAATCAAACTTTTCAATTGCTCACACTAGAGTGTAGAATCAACATTGCATTCTTTTTTTTTAATCTCTCACCATACATCAAAGCATAAAGAAATTCTATCTACACTAGCTTCAGAATAAACTTAGAATATGATTATTTTTCACTATTTTGGCTCAACTGTGTCATGGATTCTGTATAGTTCATTCAAAATGGCATAAATCACCTTCTCTGTGCCAGAGTCTCTAACCTTTGTAATCTAGAGGAGCGTCCCATCACATCTGGCAGTGACAAGGCAGTTGGGGTGACCGGCTTCTTTCTGCATTGGAGTGTCGCAGCTCTGTACGCTGTGGTGCTCAAGCAGTGTTGGAAAATATAGATGGCTGAATTTGGTGCCCAGCTTTCAGGACCTCCAAGTACCCCTTAAATGTCCCACATTAGAGATGTCATATCACTGCTTCCCAGATCCTCCTACACTAGCTTCAGATGTACTGCCTGCCCTCACCCTGCTGGCACTGTAGCCAGTGCCAGGTACTTACATTGTATGAGATATTCCTAAGACCTTTGCAGCCAATTTAAAGTAATGATGCTATTTCAGATGCTATGACTTCTATTTGTCTAGAGATATTTCCAGACCACTCAAGCAGTGTGATACCCAAATCAAGAGCAACCTGGAATATTTTCAAGTATCAGAAAATTACACAGATGGTAGACTATGACTGTGGAAAAATGATACTTCTTATTGATTTTATTTCAATGAAGTACATGCCCAATTTCCAGTAAAAATTAGAAAAAAAGCATGAACTGGAGTAACGTTTTAAAACTTATGTCTAAACATGTCAATTATCAAAGAGTTGGATGCATCCTAGGGCAGAGACCCTGAGTTCAGTCCTGACCCCCAACACACAGAAGTCCAACAGCAGAAGAATCTCTTAGAACTAACAGGTATGCTGGACACTAAATCAATATTTAAAATTAATAGCATGTTTATATACCAATATTAATTTATTAGTAAAATATGAAAAAAGATATAGTCATCATAGTAGGAATAAACAGTATCTTCCCATACATTTTTCCATTACAGGAGACTTTATATACTGGCCTTTCCTTGTCTTCTAAGTTTATCTCCCACTTCTCCTGAACCACACTGACCTACTGTGGTCTTAAAACTTAAATGTTGGGGCCGTGGAGGTGGCTCAGTAGAATAAGCGCTTCCCTGGCTAGTGCAAGGGCCTGAGTTCAATCCCCAGCTCCACAAAAACAACAACAACAACAACAACAACAAAAAATAACCCCCCAAAAAACTTTAAATGTCCTCTTAGATGTCTAGGTGGCTAACTCTCCCATTTTGATTAAGTCTTTGTTCAAAGGTTAAAATATTTTAACAGTAACATATCTAACATAGAGTATGATTTATTAGAATAGTGTACTTGGCTTTACAGAGTCAAGCTTCATACCTCACATCTATAACTTTTTTTTCCTGCATTTTAGGGAAGGGCCTATAGGGTGTTCAGGTTCTTACTATTAGATCGGACTCATAGTGACTCTCCTGTTTACAGCCTCCTAAGTGCTGAGGTTATAGATGTGTGTCACCACACCCAGTCTCAATCGCTGGCTCAGTGATTGAACCCTTGGCCCCTGCACCTGCTTGCAGACACTTTAATCCGCTGAGCTATTTTACCAGCCCATCATTTCAAAAATCTAAGCTTCAGTGGTGCTACTAATTGATAGATACTTTTTATCACATTTGGACTTCCCTTTTTCTAAAATTTGTTTCTATCAGTATAAGACACACTCATCTCTTAAAAGTAGCTTATTTCATTGAAAGATACTCTGGTAGTAAATTATACTCCTTTTTCAAGGGATGAGCACTTTTACTTTTATATTTAAGCATGTATGCATTTCTCTGGTAGAAATAAATTTTTAAAATATAGAAAATGAAACATACTTGTGCTTGATTCATCTTTATAATTCTTGTGTTTACTATTAATTTTTTCCATACATAATTTTTCTGACCTGAATGAGATTTAGATAAGTCAAGGTCTCTTTCCACCATTTAACTAAAGTCCAGGAGAGTCCAAGTAACCTAAATAACAATAAATCTAGTAGACTTCTCTTGTGGTCGCTCACGCTCTGCTTCAATTATTCAAGAAGCCTGAAAACTTAAGTAGATCAATGAGACCAGTACTTTGGTAAACAATTTAAGAAGAGAACTGAAAAATATGATTAAGAGCAAGTAAGTAACCACTTTTAAAACTACTTATTTCATCTTCGGAATTCTCAAAATATCACTTTTGAAAATACAGGTGGGTGTTCCCTCAGTACCATCCTTACAACGTAGCAATGACACACCAACATCAGAGCAGGTAAAACTACCTCATACCACCCACTGCCCTGGTTTTACAGCATGATCCACGACAATGCCTACCAGGTGGTTTTCTGGGAAGGTGTGCTCATTTTCTAAGCAGACACTGCACACACCAACATCCATAACAAGGGTTGTTGGGCTCAGGTCCTGGTCTCTAACTTCTGTTTGCTTGTGGAAAGTTCTCCTTGTAAACTCTGGGAGATTCTTATGATTCAACACATTATTTTAGTCTGTCAGAAAATAACACGGGGCCTCACAATTGAAAGGGGAGTATTCTTAGTTTTTCTATCTCCCTTGAGTTTTTCTGGTAACCCACCTCTACCTAATATCAAGACAATGTGAAAAGTACTTTTTGTGAAGTTTTTATTAAATATGCTCCCTCTGGTGTATAAATGCCTTCTTGAATTATATTTCCACATTTAAATGAAGTACCTTGTAATTTATTTAGGAAGAAAAGTCCTTGTCAGTGTGAGTTACATCTTTATCATAGGGCTGAACAAAGAAGTATTTCAAGTCTTGTATTAATGACTTTTTTCCCACTAAATGAAGATAAATAAATTAAAACCTCACTGTACACACACTTTATTGCATCACTTCAAACTACAGATTGTTTAAGAAGTCTGTAGATGAATTTTTTTTCATATGGCCACCTAATACATGTATTTCATACTGTAATGTAAAGCAAATATCTTTTAAATTTTGCAGATTATTATCATTAACCATAAGAACACTGAATTGAAAATTTTCATATTTTATTAACATATAAAATACACGAGGCAACAAGCTTGCTCAACAGACTAAGAGCCTGCTTAGATAAGCACATGGACTGGGGTTTTGGTCTCCTGCACCACATGCAGCGCCGGCCTCATGCCTGGGCATGCTAAGTGTGCCACCAGGAGTGTTCGGTGGCACACACCTGTAATCCCAGCTCTGGGGAGGCTGAAACAGGAGGATCACTATGAGTCTGAGCTGCGTAGTGAGACCTTGTACCAAAACAGATAAAAAAATAAAATAAAATTCAGTAAAATGGAGTTTATAGACTTAGAGTTGGGATTCAGTGGAGTGACTTCTTAATAAACACTATCTTCTAGGTTTAACCCCAACCACTATAAAAATTAAAATATTGGATAAAGTGCAATAGGAAGAAGCTGCTATAAGACAGCAAATATTACTATGTGTAGTCTGACTCTGATACGTATTTATGGGGTTGAAAAAATCTATAAAGCAAAGGAAAGTTGTATGAAGACATTTCATTCTGAGTGAAAATAAATGATGTGTAGAAATAAAATAAAAATAACACAAAGCCAGAAAAAGAGGTAATTTATAGGAACAAAAATAAGAAAAAAAAGAAAATCTAGTACAGATAGTTCATTGTGAAGTTAATGTAAATCTACACTATATCACTATATCACTGTACCCAGTACAGTGATATGCATTATTAAAAATAATGTACAAAAAACAGAATGAAAGAGCAAATCCTCAGTGATTTGGTAGGCTGATATAAAGTCTATGAATTTATTGTGCTAATAAATTCTGGAACCATTCATTGGTCCAAAGAATAGCATGGGAAGAATTTATCTAATGGGGTGCTATTGTGTAAACTTCTGTTTATACCTATAGGTAAACGTGTTTCTTTTACTACTTCAAATCCTTGAATTTAGGCCACCTCAAATCCACAAACTTATTTATCTTCCATTAGCACAACAACAAATAGAGGAATGGCTAACAGTGTTTTCAACTTGTTTAAGAACATGTAAATTATAACTAACTATTCTGTCTCCGGGATTGGTCTCATAACAATTCCTTTATTTGCTGAAATATTTTAATAGTATTTATTTATTTATCTATCTGGTACAGGCTCTCACTATGCAGCTCAGACTCTCAGTGATCCTCCTGCCTCAACCTCCACAGTGCTGGGATCACAGGCATGTGCCACCACACTGGGTTTCAGGGGCGGACATGGCATGCATTTCTAAGAAACAAACCTGGGTCCTTGTGTTTGCTAGGCAGGCACTTAGACTGCCGAGCTATTTCCCCATCCTGCTGAAGTATTTTAAATCCTCAGTTTGCACTAGGCACTATTAAAAATGTATTAGTTATACATGGTTGTTAAATCCATGTAACACATTCCATAACATTTCTCTTACTTGATTTGAAATATAATTAGCCATCCTTTGAGAACTAATGAAAGGGTATTACAGAATGTCTCTTTTTTATGCCAACTACTTAAATATTAACCAAAACATAACATTATATCAGTCTTATAGTGTATACTTCCTTATATGTCAGCACTTGTGTGCTCTATAGAATTTTCTTGATGTCAGAAACAAATTGCCCCTTTTTCAAAATGTATCTGGTAAAAAAAACAGGTGTTCAAAAATATTGCCGAAGGGGCAGGGGAGATGGCTCAGTGAACTCAGCACTTCCTGGCAAGCGCAAGGGCCTGAGTTCAATCCCCAGTTCTGAAAAAAAAAATATATATATATAGTTGAATTAATCAAATAATACATAAATTACATTTTTAGCACATGAGACTTTATTATATTTAATAATTCATGATTTTATTTATCATGAATGTACCTTTTATACCTAAAACACTTGAATATTTTCATGGTTGAGTATTTGTAGATTTTTTAAGAAACAACACAAAAACATCATAAAGAAAAGAATTGGTACATTGTCCTTCAATAAAGTTAAGAACACAAAAATACTAAGAACATTTCTATTTCAAACAACAACATCAAAAAAAAATGTAAAGATAATTCACAGGCAAGGGCAAACTATTTTCAAACTATGTGTTTGTGATAAAGATCTTGCATCCAAACGTATACATAAGGTTAATATATCTCATAAAAAGACAATACAATTAACAAATACACAAAGAGGGCTGGCCAAGTAGCTCAGGGGATTAAAGCTAGGGGCTGGGGTTTGATCCCCAGGCCTGCTGTGTGGGCCCTACCCCCAGGGCGGCACTGAGCCAGCAGTTCATACTGGGCATGGTGTCATGCTTCTGTAACCCCAGCTCTTGGGAGGCTGTAAACAGGAGAATCACTACAAGTTTGATCTACTAGTGAGACTCTGAACACCCTGTTGACCCTTCCCTAAAATACAAAAAAGAAAAAGAAAGAAAGAAAGAAAGAAAGAAAGAAAGAAAGAAAGAAAGTAAGAAAGTAAAGAAATGAAAATAAGTGACTGAATTAAAGGGACACCTTTGCCCGGATTAAATGGTGATGAGAAGGAAGGCTGGGGACTGACTTTATTGTGTGCAAGATCTAGAATAAGTAACATGTAGTGACAAACACAGTGGCACTGATGGAGTCCACTGTAATACATTAGTAGTAATTATATGTTTTTTTATAGGATGATAAAAAACTTTTCAGGCTAAATCACATTGAAAACTTGGTAACTCTATGTAAATACAAGACAAAACACTACTAAAGTGTTAAGGTGTGTAACATACAATATACTAACTCCCCATGATGAATGTAATCATTATGTACTTCAAATTTATGCTAATAAAATTAAAATTAAGATGGTGAATTGTATGACATGTACATTATATCTGCCTAAAATTGTTTAAAATAAACATTTACTTTACCTGTAATTTAGACATTTATCAGTTAAGTTAAAGTGTCACAGTTTATTTTTCAGATATGTAGAGATAGCAGTGATGTGGAAAAACAGCAAGATAATCTTTTTCTAAAATACAAATCACATTAGGGACCGGGGAGATGGCTCAGTGGAATAAGCACTTCCCTGGCAAGTGCAAGGGCCTGAGTTC
>NDGN011347298.1:0-10439 GCA_002564285.1 Tympanoctomys barrerae | reverse complement strand
TTTTTTTTTTTTTAATGAAAGAGGACACAAAATTGGAATACGTGGTCTTTCTCTCAACCTGATAAAAGCAGTGTATGACCAACCAATGGCCAACATCAAACTAAATGAACAAAAACTGAAAAACTTCATTTTAAAATCAGGAACAAGACAAGGATGTCCACTATCACCACTTCTGGTCAATATAGTTCTGGAAACATTAGCCAGAACAATTAGACAAGACAGAGAAATAAAAAGAATAACGATGGGAAAGTAAGAAGTGAAATTTTCATTATTTGCAAATGACATGATCCTCTACATAGAAAATGCCCAAAACTCCACCAAGAGACTTGTAGATTTAATAACCAAATTCAGTAGTGTAGCAGGTACAAAGTCAACACTCAAAAGCCAATAGCATTTATGTACACAAACAATGAATAACCTGAGAGAAATCAAGGAAACCACATCTTTCACAATAACATCCAAAAAATGAAATATTTAGGAATCAGTATAACAAAGTAAAAGATCCATATAATGAAAATTACAGTACTCTGAAAAAAGAGATGTAAGAGGATTTCAGAAAATGGAAAGATATTACTTGATAGGAGAATCAACCTTGTGAAAATGGCTATACTTTCAAATGTGTTATACTGATTCAGTGCAATTCAAATACCATTAGTATACCTCAGAGATCTAGAGAAAATATTCCTGCAATTCATCTGGAACAAGAAGAGGCCTAGAATAACAAAAGCAATCCTGGACAACAAATGAAAGGCAGAAGGTATCACAATCCATGACTTGAAATTATACTATAAATTTACTGTGATAAACATGGTACTGTTATGGTATTGGCAGAAAAACAGACCTGAGGATCAATGGAACAGATTAGAAGATGCAGATACAACTACAAACACACTCAGCCATGTTATGTTTCCAAAGGTACCAAATATGTTCATTGGAAAAAAGATATCATATCCTCTTTAACAAATGGTGCTGGAAAAATTGGCTCTCCACATGCCAAGAACTAAAATAGATGTGTGTCTATCACCATGTACTGAGCTACAATCAAAATGGATAGAAGATTTAAACATTAAAACAGAACTACTAAATCTCCTGGAGGCAAAAGTAAAAAAAAACATCTTGAAGACATAGGGGTAGGTAGAGAGTTCATGAAAAAAACAAAACTGCACATGAAATACTTCAAAGAATCAACAACTGGGTTCTCATCTTTTTGAAAAGTTTCTGCATATGAAAAGAAATCACCAACAGAATAAAAATGCCCCACAAACTGGGAAAAATTTACATCCAACTTTCCCTCTGACAAAGACTTTCTATCTAGAACACACAAAGAAATTTTTAAAAAAAATCAGGCCCCCAGCATTCAAAGATTCAATCCAAAAATTGATATCTAAGATGAATGTACACTTCTCAGATGAAGAAATACAAATAGCAAATAAATATATAAAAAATGTTTCAATATCATTTATCATTTGAGAAATGTAAATTAAAGCAGTACTGAATTTCCTACTCATTCCAAAAATATTGGCTATCATCATGAAGTCAACCAATAATAAATGCTGGAGACGCTATAGAGAAAAAGGAACCATTCTGCACTGTTGATGGGAGTGTAGACAGCCACAACTGTGGTGGAAATCAGTGTAGAGATTCCTCAAAAATGTTGGGTTGGAAGTTGCATTCAATCCAGCTATTCCTGTCCTGGGTAATTTTCCAAAAGTACTGAAAACGTACCCAGTGATATATGTGCACCCATGTTTATAGCAGCACGATTTGTCATAGCTAAATCTTGGAAATGACCCAAAAGCCCATCAGCTGAGGAATGGATAAAAAAGATGTATTTTACACAAGGGAGTATTACTTATCTATAAAAAGATAAATACTAGTCTTTTATAGATAAATGGACGCAACTAGAGACCATCCTCATAAGTGAAATAAATCAGACCTGCATGTCTGCACATTATATTGCCTCCGCAATGTAAGAATCTGAAAAAGTAAATAAAATCTGAAGGGTAAAATAGACACTATTGGGGCCAGGGAGATGGCTCAGTGGAATAAGCACTTCCCTGGCAAGCACAAGGACCTGAGTTCAATCCCCGGTTCTGTGAAAAAAAAAAAAAAAAAAAGATACTATGAAAGAGAAAGCATCTGTTCATAGGGGAAAAAACTAGAATGAAGAAAAAGAAGGAAGAGAAAAAGATATTTATGTGTATATGCAGTATAGCCTGGATAATTATGTTGTTGATTTCTGCTGGTCTACTAAAAGAACAGTTAATGCTTAAATTTTTTTCTTTTCCTTTTCAGTTTCTTATAACTTTTTTTGGGGGGGGTGGGGAACCGGGGATTGAACTCAGGCCGTTGTGCTCACCAGGGCAGCGCTTATTCCACTGAGTCATCTCCCCGGCCCCTTCTTATAACTTTTTATAACAATTTTGAATGCTTATATCTGGTTATCTAAACAACTAGCTGAAAACGATGTCATGTTACATAACAATCATTGTTGAATTCTTATTATTTTGTTTGGTGAAATGCTTTCTTTCTTTCTTCCTTTCTACTTTCTTCATCTTTTTTAAACTATTTTTTATTCTTTTTAAAAAATAAAACTAAAATGAAGGTGGTTTTGTGAGGGAGTTAGAAAAATGAAGCTGAATGTTTCTAGGGAAGTAAAACAAAGTCCAACTTTATTTTGAAAAATGCTTCTGAGCTCCAATAAATATTTTATGCACATTTCAATTTGCAACTGAATCTGAACTAGATTATCTGGAGCTATTGATCCTCAGGGGGCTTTCCTTTTGTGCTTGTTTTTAAAAATTCAATTGAATTGTTACATACATTATACATAAATGTTCCATCAGGTGAGGACACAGTGTTTCAGAGGTAAAGTTAATGCTCTGTTAGATGCCAGGAACCAGAAGAGGGCTCAAGTTCACAGTAGAAAATATGAGAAGATTTGTATCATGTTGCCATGGCTGCAGGACCTTGCTGTTGGTCTGTCTTCCTGCCAGAGGCTGATATCAAATCTGACGATGGTAACGTGCACTCCAAGAGCCTGGGCTGTATTTGTGCAAAGTTTTCCAACTTCAGGCTCATTAGGAGTAATGTTTGTTACATCTGTTCCAGCCCCAACTCCCAGGAGTTCCAGGAATAAAACAAACTCAGAGATGTCAATGAATTCTACAGACTTGATGCAGGATGGTTGTGCTGAATGTTTGAATTTCCTTCAGAGACCAGTTCACTTGCTCATCTTCCTAATTGTTTCCCCTCCCATGCTAAGGAAAAGAAATGGGATCCACAAGGGATCAAGGGGAAGGAAATAAATTACTTTTGTTTCCAAGTTGGCCATTTAGTCAGAGCACCAAACCAAGAAGACCACATATGTGCTGCTTTTGGCTCTACCACATGTCTGCTTGGGGAGACTTACACCTTTGCTTTGAAGTTTCCTCCACTGTAATAAGGTGAAACAGCATACCTGTCTGCCTCACTCACTATATTCCAGTGTGGTGTTTTCATGCAGAAAAGGGGTAGACTGTGGCTGAAGTGAGTATATCAGATGTTTCTTTAGTATTTTGTCTATCTGATACTCTATTGATGTATAGTGGGCAAGCTCAAAGCTTTCTCCTAGGGCTAGCAATAGAGATGAAGCAATCTTGAACCAAGGAGAAAACCAGAAAGAGACAAAGATGCAATGAGCAACAAAGGTGGTGGTATCACTCCCCTTTATACCCACTTTTTCTGTGGTTCTCCAGAGACTTCAGTCTAATTTTTATTAGCAATTATTTAAAAATAAATCAATCTTTGACTTAGAACCTGAAACAACAGCCATCACTCTGTTATCTCTCCTGATTTCTGTGCACCAAGAAATCAGAAAGGACAATGTTAGGTGCTTCTGCCTCTTGTGGATTGCATTTGATGGTGACAATAGAGGGAACAACAAGGGTCTGGGGCTGTCTGGTGCTGGTCAGGCATCTCCCCCAGGTCTTGTCATTCATCTCACAGTTTGTCCTGTGTATCTAAGTAGACCAACTGGGGCTTCCTCACAGGACAGTGACTACAGGGCAACTGGACTTCTTCTATGAAGACAAAGACTCTAAGGGTGGGTATTCTTTATAGCATGGTGGAATTTGCATTGTCTATTCTAACTGAGGTTCAGAGGTTTCTTAGTCTCCTTTATGGTGCATTTTCATAGTTATAAAAAAGTAAATAGTATCATAGTTGCCCTTCTCATTGCTGAGAAAAAATACCCAGTACTCACAAGTTAAGAGAGGAAAGGTTTATAAGGTTTGTAATAAACTCACAGTTTGTGGAGGTTTCAGCTCATAGCTGGCTGGTTCCAAGGAAGCGTGGCATGACAGAGGGGCAAGCAACAAGTGACAAATGATCACACACTAGTCCTCTTTCTGTCCCTTATATTTTTATAATCTATCTACCCTTAGAGGTAGCCCTCACACCCAGGATGGGGCACTCTTAATCCTACCTAGAATGGCCAGGGAGATAGCTCAGTTGAATAAGCACTGAGTTTAATCACATGTTCAGAAAAGAAAAATCCTACTTAGAGCTATGTCAAACCAATTTAGTCACCACACACCCTATTCTCAGCATTACATATTCTAGATTTAGCCTTCTTCATAAAAGTACCACCTATGACTGACTCCATGAGGCTTTGGGGGAAGGGGACATTTAGACACAAACCATAACACGCAGTAAACATATTCAGATTGATATTTACCTCTTGATGGAAAAGATGAAAAGATTGTAGAAGAAGTGACTCTGGAAGCCACTTTTGGAAAGTGCTATCAGCCACAGTCATTGCCAATTGTGGGGCCCCTTGACCACTTATCTATGCCTCTCTTTGGATGTGCTCATTTTGTTTGCTCTTCACCCAAACCTTTTCTCATCTTTCTCTTGAGAGGACAGAGAAAGCCAGAAATGAAAGAAACTGCAGCACGAACACTGAGAAGCTAGAAGGTGAATCAAGGTTACTGTTCTGGGTGATAGTGAAAGTGCAATTTGAATGCACTTTTTCCGAGCACATGGAAAGTTGCCTTATACCCAGGATGCATGTTTTATCGATATCCCCAAGTCCAAAATGACATCTGAAAAATGGTGCAAATAACCAAGTGATTATCTTTGGATTTAGTACTATGATTATGCTGCTGTAAATATTGGCATGCGTGTGTTGCTGCAGTATGAAGCCTCAGGAGCTTTGGGAAAGAAATCTACAAAGGGGATGGCCTGGTCATATAGAAGTTTCATTTGCAGGGTTTTTTAAAAATGTATTTAGTACAGGGTCTACAGGGTCTCACTACACAGATCAGACTCATAGCGATCCTTCCTGTTTTTCAGTATCCCAAGTGCTGGGATTACATGTGTGTGCCACCCTGGTCTCATTCACCATCTCAGCACCCCCCGGGGGAAGAGCCGGCATGGTAGGCCAGAAATTGAACCCCCTGTCCCCTTCATTTGCCTAAGCAGGCACTTTAATCGGCTGAGCTATCTGGCTAGCCCTTGAATTGCAGTTCTTCGAGAAATCCTCATACTGATTTCCATATTTTTTTTACCAGTTTACATTCCCATCAACAATAAAGGAGGGCTCCTTTTCCACCCCAGTCATCCCAGTATTAGTTATTTGATTTCCAAATGAATGTCATTCTTTGTGGAGTAAGGTGAAATCTTATTGTTTTAATTTACATTTTAGTAATGGCCAATTTGAGAATTTTAGCTTTGCTAAGTAACTTAGCAGTTCTACATCCTAGGGTGTAGAGGATATGCCCTAGGGTGGTTGCTTACACCTTAAGATGTGGTGGTTGACTTATTGTGCTAACTTGAGAAGTTAAGAAGTTTAACTAAGTGACCCAGTAGGGGTCCAGAGTTCTCACTTTGTAAACATCCTCAGCCTGTACAAGAGGAAGACATGGAGATGGTAGTAATACATCTGTTCTAGCATGGGTAACCTGCTTACAGTATAAGGGAGGAAAAGAGGCTTGATCTCCCTCATTAATTAATTAATTAATTAATTTTTAATGTATTTTAGCACAGGGTCTCTCACTACACCAATCGGACTCGTAGTGATTATCCTGTTTTCAGCCTTCCAAGCACTAGGATTATAGGTGCCTGCCACCATGTCCCATCTCAATCTCCACCTCAGTGCATCCTGGGGACAGGGACAACACTGCATACTGGGGATCATACCCCAGTCCCTGTACCTTCCTAAGCAGGTCCTTTACTCCATTGAGCTGCCTGGCTGGCCCAATCTTCCTCTTTTTTTGCTCTTGTTGTTTTTGCTATCTTCCACTTGCCATAAATTGCTGTCCCTCTGCCATGCCACCCTGCCTTAGAGCCAGATGATTATGGACTGAAATCCCCACAAACTGTGAGCTAAATAAACTTTTCCTTCCTTAACTTTGGGTGTCAGGTATTTTTGTCCCAGCAATGAGAGAAAAGTAATTTTGTCCCAGCAATGAGAGAGACAGAGATGCTGAACATTTTTTCATATGTTTGTTCACCATTTGTATTTTTTCCTCTGGAAGTATCTATTGATTTCTCTTGCACATTTCTTGACTGGACCTTTAATTTGAGGTGTTTTGGGGGCTTTTTTGGGTCATTCTTTATACATTCAAGATATTAGTGTTCTGTCTGAGCAGCAGCTATTTTTTTTCCAATTCTGTAGGTTGCTGCTTCACTCTGCTGATTGCCTATTTTGCTATACAAAAGTATTTTAGTTTGATATAATCTTACCTGTTGATTCTTGTTATTTTTTGTGCAGTTGCAGTTATGTTTAAAATATCTTTTCCTAAACCTATGTCTTCAAAGTTTTATTTTTTAAAATCTTCCAGTGGGTTTAATATTTCCATTTAGATCTTTGATCCATTTTGATTTTATTTGAACATATGGTGAGAGATAAGTGCCTGGTTTCAATTTCTGTACACAGATAACCAGTTTTCTCAGCAACACTTGTTGGATGGGCTTTCTTCCAATATATACTTTTGGCCCCTTTGTCTGAATGTGCCTGGGGAGGTTTCTGTATCCTCTATTTTGCTCCATTGATTCACATGTCTGTTTTTGTTCCCATACCTTGCCATTTTTTTTTTTTTAAAAACACTATTGCTTTGCAGTATAGTTTGAATCCAGGTATTACAAATACTTTACTACAAGATCTAGCCTTTCTGCTTTGTATTGAGAAGTCTGTTTTTCTAATTGGTTTGCTTTAGCAGCAGTTTTCTTTTTGTTTTTCTCTGACTGCTTTTGATTTTTTTTCGGGGTGTCTTGTAAATTAATAAAGGCATGCCTTGGTGAACTTTTTCATCACGTTTGTTTGGTGTTCTATATGTCTGGCTTACTTGTATTCCACACACTTATATTTGGGAATTTTTTCCCATGATTTCTGTAAACATGCTAGTAAATCCATCTGTGATGTCTTCTGCTTTTTCTCTAGCTCCAGTTGGTCTTGGATTGGTCTTGTTGTTATCTACAGGCTGCTAGTGCTTCCCCTTCTCTTATTTTCTTTGAGTAGTTCATTATCATTATGTTTTGTCCTTATTTTCAGATCCTCATGTGTCCCCACATTGGTCATATCTATGATTTATGAATTCTCTACAGTATTTTTGATTTCAGTTATTTTTTGCTCTCATCTTTTTAAAATTTTATTTTATTTTTTATTCATTTTGATGAGAAAATAAAATAGCAATAAAACAGTTTCCAAACAGATTAGTAGGACAGCTACAATAACTAATACATCGCATATTGTTGTCTTCATACTGGTTATTCAGAGGGCAAGACACAGACATGATATCTGATCTAAACAATATTAGTACAAACCTTTCTTCGCACTGAACTAAGAGAAAGTAGCTATATATCTATCCTAAATATTTTTGTATATACATATATATATATTTTTCACTACAAAATGGTCCTTTATTTATACCCCCCTATTTTTTTTGTCAGGGATGAGTGTTCTATTCTCTCTCATCTTTTTAAAGGGTTCTATATCCTTGCTGAATCTGTCATTCAAGTTTTGATCTATGTTGTTTTACTTATTTTCATGAAATTCACCGTAGCATATTGAGTAAAATTGCTGTGAACTTTTGTTTCATTTTATCTTTGGCCATACCCATTTCCTTCATTCCTTTTATAACTTTTTGTACAATTCTTATATCTGATATTTGCTTTCTTCTTTCTTTATGTCCCCTTGCTCGTCCTTGGGAGAGCTGAATTGGGGGATCTTCTGTTGCCTTGCTTCTCCATGCTTGCACATGTGTGTATATGTATGTATGCATGTATATATTATCTGTCTCTCTCTTATCTATCCATCATCTATCTACCTATTATCTTTTAAAATATGTGCTTTACATTTTCCCTTCCTTTTTGGGGGGAGGGAGGTAATGCAAGTTGAGGTGTAGAAAAGCAAGGAAATTTTGTGGCTTATATAGAGATTTTTTAGTAGACTATTGCCTCCTCATGAATAATTTTCAGCTTTGTATGTCCAGTGCTAGTATTTATTCCTTCTGTTATTTACTTTAAGTGATTTGAACTCTATCCCTATGTTTTGCTGAAAGAATTACTCAATGTTATAACAGTATAAAAAGATTCAATAATAAAACACTTCTATCTGATAGTTCTTGTAGTTATGTTTTCCCCTTTGTCTATTCTTTATGCACATTAAGATAGTTTATTATTTGCTGCTGTTCTGCTATGAGTTAATGAGGGGAGGATAATGAAAGGTGGTTGGATGAAGAGTAAGCCATTAAGGGATAATTGTTTTAAATGTATTTGGTATAGGGTCTTACTATACAGCTTGGGCTCCTAGTGATCCACCTGTTTTCAGCCATCCCAGTGTGGGATTACAAGTGTGTGCCACCAYACCTGCTCTTGGTGGYTGGCTTAGCACACCAGGGTCAGGGCCAGATGGCACGTGGTGCCAGGGATTGTACCCCAGTCCCTGCGTTTACCTAAGTAAGCACATAGTCCACTAAATTATCTCACTGGCCCTTAAAGGGGAAATTTGAAGAAAGGATAGTGACATAATGAGAAGAAAGGTTTGATGTGGAATACTTTTAGTTGAGTTGAAGCGTTAATAATGAGAGTTTTCAAAGGATATTTCTGGGGAAAAGGCAAAATGTGGATGGAAGGCAGTTCATTTTGTGACTGAGGAAGCTACACTGTTGTCAGAACCTGGTGGTAAGGAAGACAGTAATCTAAGTAAGATATGGATGAGCCAAAGACTTAGTATGGGGAGGATTGAATCTTAGTACTAGAGAAGTTAGGAGTGGCTGTAGGGGAGGTGAGTATGGGGAAGTAAAACTTTAATAAAAATAATACAGAAATATGCTAATAGTATTACTTCAAGATTTGACCCGAAGACACCACAGAGGGAGCTGAGATGATGGAGAGAAGGTAAACCTATCTAATTTCAGCCACAAGAAGAAAAAATGTACCTAAAAGTAAAAACTTAAGAAACACACACATACACACACACACACACACACACACAATAAAAGATCTTAACACAATCACACATTAGTAAACAAGAAAGAAACAAAAACTGAAACCTATAAGATATCTGATGGGAATGCAAAATAAATACTCCAACAAGACTGCATATGTCATTCACATATGGTTTCTTTTCCACAGACTCCACCTACTCACGCCCCAGTAATACCATGAAGCTAACTCAGATGCAGGATATCTTTCTGCCATGTGGCAAGAATGCTTGCAGTGTCTGATCTAGTCAACATTCTTGGGTTAGGGTCTCTTGCTATCCCTCTTCCTGGGTGTGATGGCAGAATCAGCAAACAGATTCACTAAAGTCACGTTTCCCACTGAATCAGGAGTATTCCTAATCGAATTAATCATATATAATAGTAATAGGATAATCAGTTACAGTGGTATTTATTAAGACAAGTTAAGAAATAACATGCTGTAAGATGCAATTTTGGATCTCCTTTAGCCCAGAGAAGAAATTCATGTGTATAATGGAAGGATCATAACAGCCCAAATATTGACCCACAGCTAATATGCACTAAATGTTATAGACATATCTCCTCTAATGGTAAGAAGGCATCCAGCATTTTATGGAATCAATTATCCAAAGCTCAGAGGGCTGAGTATGAGGTAATATCAAAGTTGAGGAAGAAAGGAAAAGCAGTTTTTAAAGAAGGGAAAGAGGAGATGAGGACAAAGGATTCTAATTGTGGTACAGGTATGTTATATATTCAGATGGAATGACAGGAAAGACTGGATACAAAATTAGTGGAAATGGGGATAAGAAGATATTCTATAGCTAATACAAATATTATAGAAAAATTTCAAGGTAGACAAAAGTGAAGGGAGGAGAAGAAAGGAAAGTGAAATATAAAAATGGTAAGAAACAAGAAGCATAAATCAGGCAAAAAGATATAGATAAATCGCACAAAAATGGATGGGCAAGGGAGAATTGTTTCATCTTCTGTAAA
>NDGN011347282.1:0-27728 GCA_002564285.1 Tympanoctomys barrerae | reverse complement strand
TTTTTAGTCCCTTGTTTTGTAGTAATTTAGTTTTGTAGTAATTTAGTCCCTTGTTTTGTAGTAATTACTTTTGGGTCTTGTTCCTGAAATAAGATCTCCTTGAGGGTTATGGTTGATTGGTTTCTTTCTTCCTTTTTTCATTCTCTCTTTCCACCCTTCTTCCTATGATACTGGCAGTTGAACCTGAGGCCTTTGCACTGTGCTGCATCTTCCAGTCCTCAGTCTTTTTTTTTTTTTTTTTTTTTTTTTTAATTTTACTGAATTTCCCAGACTGGACTCAAACTTGATCCTCTTGCTTCACCATTGAGAGTGCTTGTGCTACCATGCTCAGTGAGTTAGAGTTTCATAAGTAGTCAGTACTCAAAATAAATGCTTAATGTTACTTTCATCCTACTAATTTTTAAATTTGTTTGCAGATGGTGAACTCAATGTTTTAGATGATATTTTAACTGAAGTTCCAGAACAGGATGATGAGCTATATAATCCAGAGAGTGAACAAGATAAAAATGAAAAGAAGGGTATGTTACAATCTTATTATTTTGAAAAAAATAACAATGAAGATAAGAGATTTAATTTCTTGAAATCACTCTGCTATTGTACTTGTCTTAGAGGTTAGTAACAAAACATATGACAGATTGTTAGATGTGACACTATTGCCTATGAGTATTTTTTTTAAATAGGTGACATTCCTTTGGTAGATGAGTTTACTTTAATAGCTGAAAGCTGAATTGTCTTTTAGATTAAATGTAGAGTAAAAATAGTTTAGAAGACATTTATGAGGCTTTTTCTTCCTGACCCATGTCATTTGTAAATCTTTGAATCTTAAAAGAGTATTGTCAATACTTTTGTATATCTTTTAAATTGTCTTTCATAGGATCAAAACGAAAAAGTGATCGAATGGAATCTACTGATGCCAAGCGACAAAAGCCTTCTGTCCATTCAAGACAATTGATTTCTAAGCCATTAAGCTCATCTGTTAGCAATAACAAAAGAATTGTTAGTACAAAAGGAAAGCCAGTCACAGAATATAAAAATGAGGAATATCAAAGATCTGAAAGAAACAAGCGTCTAGATGCTGATCGAAAAATTCGTCTATCAAGCAGTGCCTCCCGAGAACCTTACAAGAGTCAGTCTGAGAAAACTTGCTTACGGAAAAGGGATCCTGAGAGGAGGGCCAAATCTCCTACACCAGATGTTTCTGAGGTAGTAAATATTATTGCAGATATAAAACAGAAAGCAGTTCCTTTTGAGGCTTTAGAACTGTTTATTCATCTTGACTTTGTCTGTTATATGACTGCTGATTCCCTTTTTCTTTAAACATCAGAGAATTGGGCTAGAAGTTGATAGACGTGCAAGCAGATCCAGCCAGTCATCTAAGGAAGAAGTGAATTCTGAAGAATATGGCTCTGACCACGAGACTGGCAGCAGTGGTTCTTCTGATGAGCAAGGCAACAACACTGAGAATGAGGAAGGAGTGGAGGAAGATGTGGAGGAGGAGGAGGAGGTGGAAGAAGATGCAGAGGAAGAGGAGGAGGTAGATGAAGAGGGAGAGGAGGAGGAGGAGGAGGAAGAGGAAGAAGAGGAAGAGGAAGAAGAAGAATATGAACAAGATGAGAGAGACCAGAAGGAAGAGGGAAATGATTATGATACTCGAAGTGAGGCTAGTGACTCTGGTTCTGAATCCGTTTCCTTCACAGATGGATCTGTCAGATCTGGTTCAGGCACAGATGGTTCAGGTACTTTGTTTTTATATGGAAAATGTTGGGGGTTTTTTTCAAAGGACTTGATTGGTTTTGCTTTTGAATGTTTAAATTGAAGTTAAAAATTTTGAGATTTTGGGGAATAGTAATAGGATGATTTTGTGATTTTCATAGTTAATTATATGCTGTCAAGTCTTATAAATCCAGTAGAGTAATTTTGAGTAAGAATTATGTTAGTATAAAGGTACTGCTTGGCTACACATTAATCTCTTATAAATTAGCATACGTCCAGTCTTCTCCATGTTCAAGTATATTTATGTTTTAATGTTGGTTTTTAGATTTTTAGGTAGCCTATAGCAACTTATTTTAATAATGATGTTTTTGCAGTATACTCACGTGGAACCTCTCCCCTGGGTAGTATATTCCTTGGTAGAAGTCCCTTATATTTTCATCATGCAGCAATAGACCCACAGAACTTCTTTTTTTACTTGACTTTTACATTCCACTTCTGTACTTGGGAGTTGTCTGCCTGAGACAGTCAGTGGAGTTCTAAGTTGTCATTGTGCAAGATGAAAAGCAGTATAAGGTTTTTGTAGAATAAGAACTATCTGGGATCAGTCATCTCTTCAGTATTACCTATCCTACCTCATTACCCCTATCCAAGAGAAAAAAACTCTTAAGCCCAATTGTAGTCACTAGCTGTAGAGCATAGCAGAGGACCAGTAAAGAAATTTAGAGGCCTAGCCACAAAGTAGTGATTGTAGCCTCTTGTTTGTCTTATTTCAAGATGCTGTCAGATGTGCTACATTAGCACAGAGTACTAAACATTAGAATCTTTTGAAACAGTTTTGTTATATAATATTTCATTATGGTAATGGATTGGTAGTAAGTAGATTGATAACATAAATTAAATGGCCAGCTATTTTCTTATTATTTAAGTGCTTTCAGCCATTTCCTCAAAAAGTTGGAGATTGAAGTGTTTATGTACTGGAAGAAAGCAAATGGGTTTAACTGAATAGATGGGTAGTTGGGTATGATATCAAAATTTACAGAATCTTTCCTCTCATCGTGCTATTTACAAATAGATGACCTGGATCTTTTATAATTTATGAAGGTTAGGCAGTAAAAATGCATTGGCAATATGAATTGTGGATGATAATAATGAATGTTTAGTTCTGTGTGTATGAAACTGTGTAGAGGAGTAGAGAATGTATTGTTACAGGCGTTTTCCTTTTGGAGTTTATGTTAGCAGCATTTCTTAGTCTTCAATGTTTGCAGTAAGTCAAACAATGGACACTTACATGGAAAGGTTCTGAAGTAGTTTCCATTTTTTAATAAGCTCCTAGATAATCTTGGCAGAGTACTCCAGGATTATACTTTTGTGGAGAAAAGTTAACAAATGTTGTGTACCTTTTTCATGAGTTTAAAAGATTTCTGATACTCTTTAATTTTCCTTTTATTAAAATTATTTCTGTGGAGCCTCCTTTAGAAACTATACATCCAGTGGAACATATCTATAATCCTAGCACTCAGAAGGCTGAGGCAGGAGGAACACTTCAAGTTCAGGGCCAGCCTGAGCTACATAATAAGATCCTGTTGCAAAAAAAAAAAAAAAAAAAACGTCATAGTTAATATGTGGCAAATTGTTTTTCTCATAAAGTATTTCCTCCTGCCCGGCATAATGGTGCATGCCTATAATCCCGGTCCTTGGGAAACAGGCAAGATTGCTGGGGTTTAAGACCAGCTTAGGCTGCATAGCTCGATGTCAGCCTAACCTACATTAAGAGACCTTGTTTTTCTTTTCTTTTTAAAAAATTTTTATTTATTTAGTATAAGGTTTCACTATAGAGCTCAGACTTTTAGTGATATTCCTGTCTCAGTCGCCCTAGGGCTGGGATTACAGGTGTGTGCCACCATGCCTGGTTTCAGTTGCCATCATGGCACACCCCACAGGACATGCAGTACCAGGGATCAAACCTGGGTTCTAGCCCTTGCCAGGCAGGTGCTTAAGACTGCCGAGCTGTCTTCCCAGACTCAAGACGTTGTTTACAAAAAAGAATTTTCCCTTCATAGTGAAAGAAAAATGGGGAGAAGTTTGAACTCCTTGATTAGGAAATGTCAGTTTATAAAATATAAGGAATTTTACTTCAGTTTCATTATCGTTTTATAGGCTCTAAAAACTTGTCCTCAGTAAATTTTAGTAACTTATAAATGCCTCACACTGCTAGCTTTTCTTAGATGATTTTCATTATTCTTTTGATCTGAGAGTATTAGTTGGGAGAGTAATGAAAATTGAGTGATTCTTTCATTATTTTGAACCATTTGATAAATTTTATACAGCAGTGAGACATGTATAATACTTAAACTGGTCAACTCATTTAAAAAGGGAACGATCCAAGGAAAGAAAATTTAACATTCTTGAAAGAAAAGGGCACATACCACAACCCCAAAGAAAAAAAGCCATAAGGCAGTTTGAATTCTTCTCAGGAGTATCTTTTGTTGCACAGTGAAACACCAGAGCTTAGCGCTTGTCTTCTAAAGCAGAAAGACCTACCTTTGAGTCTGTTCTCCCAGTGAAAAACTGAAACCTGGCCAGCTATCTCCTGTGTGATTTCTTGTGTGAATCAGAATGTCCTGGGAACTTGTAAGGAGTAGGGAAATAATTTATCAAAAGCTTTTTAAATAGCTGTCATAGTGCAAACATAATGACTGATTTTTTTCAGCTTTCTGTAGTTTTTACAAAAAGTGTATGCATTTTCTAAACTTCATATTTTAGCTGAAGAGTAGAAGAGAGGATATCATGTAATTAAAATGAGACCTTGATTTCATTTTAAGTTCTGATATATGGTTATAAAGTTATGAATTAAGCTTGTAATGCTTTTATGTTGGGCAATCTAAACCTTCTCTGTCTACAGATTTCCAGCCATTTTAGAGGAATGCAGACTGTCATTGAATTTGAGAATAAGTTTTAATTTTTTAAAGTGCTGTAAACAGTGATCTAGGGAAGAAATGGTTAAGGAGGATTGTACTACAAAGAAGTATAAATATTGGTAATGGAAGGGAATCATTTAAAGTCCTTGGATTCTGGTGCAGATTAAATATTGTCAAAATCAAATTTGAAAGTTCTGATGAAGATGGTAGCTTAATTTAGACAAAGACTTAGAGTGATGTGTGGTACACTGAAAGGACATAGTAAATCATATTGAAAAAAATACACTTTGCATGTTTTCACCTGTTGGAAAACTTTAGTCAGGGCTTTCTATATTGAGGAATTAAATATCTGATATCTCAGTTAAAGCTGTTTTTTTCCATGTTTTAACTGGTGCTGGGGATAGAACCCAGTGCTTTCTCACAGAGCTATATCTGCAGACATTGTATTTTTTAATTTGAGACACATTTTTCAGTTGTTAGTCTGGGTTTGAACTTGAGATCCTTCTTCTTGTTCCCACATTGCTAAGATCACAGGTATCAGCACATCTGTTTTTATTGATTGAAATGAAAGTGTCCTTACTTTTTGTACAGTATCTTTTACATGGTATTCTTAGGGAAATTGAGGGACTCAGAAATAAATGGTGACTGATGCTCAAGAGCTTTGTGAAAAACAGATGCATAATGGAACATTCTTGTTTGAATATCTGTTTCTGTTATAGACTTAAAAATCTTTTTTGTTTTGTTTTTTTCCTTTTTCAAGATGAGAAGAAGAAGGAAAGGAAGAGAGCTAGAGGCATATCACCCATTGTTTTTGATAGGAGTGGAAGTTCTGCGTCAGAGTCATATGCAGGTAATAATCATTTTTGTTTATGGTACTATCTGACTGATGCTAATGTAATCTTTAGAAAGTGTGTGGAGGTTGTAGTATAATGTGAAAATGTTGGCGTCTATTACTGATTTTTGGCATGTTCAATGTAGTAATTCTACAGAACACTAAGCTTTTTCTTATTTTAATCCTCTTCTGTTACTGCTTAAGTGGATTTTTCACTTTTTTTTCCTCCCTTGGAAGATGATGATTTAGTGACTAGCTTTCTGAGTGGGAAACTGTTAAAATACATTTTTTAAAAATTCAAACAACCCAAAAACGAAACACTCGTACACATTGTGGAGTATTTTTTTTTGTGTGTGTGTGTGGGTGCGCCAGGAAGAATAATTTGCCTTGAATGAGAATTTTATGTGACAAGACTGTAGAAATTTTGTTTTACCTCTACTAAAGCTCAAGCTGAACAAATGTACTTTGGCTAAATACAGGTTCAGAAAAGAAGCATGAGAAATTATCATCTTCCGTTCGTGCTGTCCGAAAAGGTATCATTTAAATTTGAAATTTGTTTTCACTGCATGCTCCATAAGAGTCCTTATTTTGCTTTATCGGGTCTCCATTAGTAGCTGAGTTTTATATAGTAATGTTCCGATGTATTACATTAAGGAGAAAAATAATGTACTCTGACATAGAAAGCTTCATGTTCTACTTTTTCTGCATATATTTTAGTACAACATCAAATATTTCAGAATATTTTGCTCTTTGGATACAGTAACATGGTATATGTATATAAACATACTAAGCACATATGATAGCTTATTGATAATTAAATGAATCTGGTAAAAATCTATAAAACTTTCAGTATTTTCACATTTAAATGAGGCTCTGATAGATCGGAACATCACACAGTTAGACTCACCTTGTTGCAAAATGCTAGTTGTCTTCTAGTTTTGCATTTATTATATGTTGTGGCTTAGTTTTCTAGATTGAATGGGTGTTTGTTGTGTTTTAAAAGTTTAGGTGGGTTATGGAGGGTGATACTGTTTTGTGGTTAATCAGTTTGGATTTCTTTTTTTCAGATCAAACTAGTAAACTCAAATATGTCCTTCAGGATGCAAGATTTTTCCTCATAAAGAGTAACAACCATGAGAATGTGTCTCTTGCCAAAGCTAAGGTATTAGCTTCAGTTCTGTTGAAACTGTCCTGTTCTTTTTTTTTTTTTTTTTTTTTTTTTGTACTGGGGATTGAACACAGGTCTTCACGTATTTAAATGGGGAGGTACACTTGAGTCTCTGCAGTAGTTTAAGAGAGGGTGATTTCATTAAAGCTTTAAAAATCTACAGCCCCCACTTAGCACTCATGACCCTGCTCTTTGGTTAGTTAGGCAATTAAACACTGATTTCAGTATTTTAAATACCACTTTAGAAACAGTAAACGTGGAAGACTAGATTGTAATGTAAAAGATGTTTGTCTTTTTTTTTTATATCTAGTTGCTTATGCATTGTATTAATACTTTTAAAAGTTTCCTTAGATAAATAACTTGTGTTATGGTGTTACTTTATACTTTGAGCATCTTTTGGCAGAACTGGGGGTTGAACTCAGGCTCCTTTGCTTGCCAGGCAAGCATTTATTCCACTGAGCCATCTCCCTGGCCCCTATACTTTGAGCATCTTTTGAAAAGAAACCATTATTGTGAAAAGTTTCTTACATGAGATCACTTGGATTTTAAAAAAATGGTAGCTTTAAAGTCCTGTTTCAGACTTAATAGAAAATCTTCTGTTATAGGATACTGTAAGGTTGTTACAGAAAAAAAATACATTTGTGTGTTATACTGGGTAGTATATTTTTTGTTTGTGTTGAGGATCAAACTCAGGACCTTGCGCTTGCCAGGCAGTCACTTACGCCTCTGAGCTATCTTCTCAGCCCCTAACTTTTCAGTTGATTACAAATAAAGTAAAATATTTTTCTAACCATGTCTGTCACTGTTTCTGTCTTTGTTTCTAATTTAAGGCTTATGGCTAAAACTTTATAAACCTAAGTTATTAAATAGCTCATTTAGTTATCGTGTGTCCTTTTCAGCTGAAGTGGATCAGGGTCGTGTAATTAAGCACTTTGTGTGAATGAGTAATGTGTAGTTGATGTGGAAGTGTGTTAGAGCTTCTGCCTTTCTTTACCCTTTTATCTCTGTCTTGAACTGGTTACATTGTTTCTTAAATGAGTAAGGACTGATACTCCAGTTCAACATTATATAAAAGTTTGAAATTAAGTAGAAAAACTAGAAATACTAACTTTTGACAGGAAATTTTGATTTATGATTTTAAAAGTCAATTTAAATTATTAGATTGACTATATATACTGGAAGCCAAATGTACTAGTTGTGCTTCACCTTCAAATGATACAAATTTTACCAGAGTAAGTGGTTGTGATTTTAAAACAATAATAGTTTATTTCAGTATATAGATATCACATTTAGTAAGATTTAGTCACCTTCACTCTTGCTTTAATGAATTTATAAAGTTGGTGATTTTGTCCATGTTTTTTGTGAATTTTTTGTAAGTTACACTTAGATTATTTTTATAGTTCAGATCTTCATTACAGCTTTGTAGAATTTAAAGCACATTGAAATTTTGTAGCGTTTGGTCTTTTGTGAATTAGATTTGCAGTTAATTTCAGTTTATATTCTTATATAGGGTGTATGGTCCACGCTGCCTGTAAATGAGAAGAAATTAAATTTAGCATTTAGATCTGCAAGAAGTGTTATCTTAATATTTTCTGTCAGAGAAAGTGGAAAATTTCAAGGTAAGAATAAAAATAGTATGGTCATAACATAAAAAATTCATGATATCATTTTCATACTATTTGGTATTCTGATTCTCATAGGCTTCGCAAGACTTTCTTCAGAATCACACCATGGAGGGTCTCCTATACACTGGGTGCTTCCAGCAGGAATGAGTGCTAAAATGCTGGGCGGTGTTTTTAAAATTGACTGGATTTGCAGGTAAATTGTGCCTTTTAGTATAGATCATTAAAATCGGTCTTCTTTGGAGTTGATTATCATTTGGGAATAATTTTAGAACTCAGTAGTGGTTTATTTACATCATTTTCTGGGGCTCTTACACTTGTACTTCCCCCCCCCCCCATTTCCATTCTTTACCTTGATATTGCCTTTATAGTCCAGTCTGATATTCAAAGGTCTATTCAAGATTTTTTTGTATTTTACTTGCTTGGTATGTTTGTCACATCTGGGTATATTTAATGATTTAACATGTCTTAGTTACTCTGGAATGGAACATTAGACACTGAATTGACTAACAGTTGTGAATATGACAGATTTGGTTGTGAATAATTAGTTTTTACTTGGAAAAGTTAGTAATACATGCTTAGTTGAGATTGTAATCTTTTAAAATAGGATTCAGATTCAACTTTTTAATCAAAATACATCAATGACCTAAGTTCTTTTTTTGTTTTTGTTTTTGTTTTTTTTTTTTCTTCGAATGCCTTCATGGCAGGTTTGGCTGCCTTGAGTTATGGGGATCAAACCACAGCCACCTGAGCCTGTCAGCTTTGTGGAAGCAGCCACTTAAAGAACTGTGCTAGGGCCAGGCCCCCAATGATCTAAGTTTTTAGATCGATATTAACCTGCTGGAAAATAAAATAGGTAAAACCACTGAAGACATGGTTGTAAACAGGACTTTATAAATAGAAACCCATTTGCACAAGAAATAACATCAAAAAAATCAAGAGATTATGTCGGAAAGCTACACAACAAAAGGAATAACTAATGCAATGAAGAGACACCCTAAAGAACAGAAAATATTTGTCAGCTATTCCTTAGACAAAAGACTTAAGGTGTAGAGAGGCTGTAAAAAGCTCAAAATTTAGACACACCTACCCATGTGAAAGACCTGTCAAAAAATAGATAAATGAGTACATATTTCTCATAAAAAGTACAAATGACCATTGAATACATGGAGAAATGTTGAGTATCTGGCCATTAGAGAAAAGTAAATTAAAACATTTGAGATTTTACCTTAACTCTGGAAAGATTGGCCATCATCAAGGAACCAAACAGTGTTGACAAGTCTCTGTTCCCCTTAGTATCTTCTCTAAAGAATAAAACACATCACATCACAGGTATACATGCATACTTGGGTATAGCAGCACAGTTTACATAGCTAGTTTTAGAAATGGCTTATATATCCATCAACAAAGGAATAGATAGGCAAGTAGGGAAAGAAAAATGTTGTATTTATACCCAGTGGAGCATGCTGCAACGAAGGATAAATTTGTACCATTTGTAGGAAAATGTGTACTTTGAGACTAATGATAAATGAAGTCAGATGCACCAACTTAAGCATTGCGTAGTTTTCTTCCTTGAGAAATCCAAAGTATAAATAAGTAGCAAAATAAAAGATAATAAGGAAGGGGGGAGATGGATCCTATATAAATGGAAGAGGAAGGGGCCCAGAGGATGGAAGCTGGGAGAAGAATAGAGGGGAAGAGAAGGAAGATAGAACTAATATGTGTTATGTATGTGTACCAGCCCTTGTGAGAAATGTAACCAAAATCATGTATAAAGAAAAAAGTTTCTTAAAATTTTTCTTATTTTGAACAGAGTCGTTTCTACTACTTTTAATGGAAATAACTTAATTGTCAGGTTTTCTTGATACATGAAAATTTACTTCATACATTAATTTTTAATATTCTCTGAAAGAGACCATATCGGTTCTTTGAATTATAAGTTGACTTTGCAGATGATGGTATTGGTTGAGAATAAAGATGGAAGAATGATTGTTAGAAAATCATTTCAGCACAAGTAGAACATGGAAACAAGCCATTAAGGGATGTTATGATTCGGGTTGGACCCTTGTTTTACGTAATAGTATGTAAAAGAATAACAGAAGGCAAAAAAGAATAGTAATAAGGAATAGTCTAAACTACAGGAGGGGCCGGGGAGATAGCTCAGGTCACAAGGGCTTGAGTTCAATCCCTTACTCCACCAAAAAAAAAAACCGAAAAACTTAACTATAGGATAGTGAAGAACTAAACATACATTGGCCAACGTAATAGTGGAAATAGTGTGTAATTTGTTACCAGTAGTGGAAAAAGTATATGCATTACTTTATTTTTTATAGGAAAAATATGAAGCTGTCTAAATTTTTCTAAAGACAAAATTAGATGTGTGAATTATGTTTTGTCTCTTAAGTATAGTATGTGAAAATAATAGCACATGTAATAGCATACATTATAACAAAAAAATACACTGTTACAGTGTTGAGATGCTGTATTGATATCGTAAGGCTGTTGGTGATATCCTTGTCCTGCACTACCTCTGACGTTTTTATATTAAAAATTAAAGTTGGAATTACTTTTCTTTGCACTTATAATTTAAAAATTTAAAGTTTGGTAACAGTTTATTGGGAAAGTGAGATGGCAGTTATCTAAGCAGAGAAGTGGTAGACATTTTTATCTATATGTGTATAGTTGTAAAGGCAAAAGGAAATAGTCTTGATACTTTTGTACAATATTTCAGAAAAGATCCTTTCTTGGCCTTGAGACAAAATAATTACTCATTTTTTAGTAGCTTCCAACAGATTTAGTTGTATTAATCTTCATATTCACAGTGGTAAGTAAATTGGTTAAATTGTAAAAGAAAGGTTTCATTTATTAATAATCTTCACATTCTTTAAGTTAGTGGTTATTTTACTGACATGTCAGGGATGTATAGTAATATAGCAGTGGACAACTACTAATAGGTCCCTCCTACTAATATTGGATACAAAGTTATGGGTAGAAAGATTTGGGCTTCTGTTATTTTAAAGTAAGTTTTAGACTGACCTAAAAATGGTGTTTTTGTAATTTCAATTCTTTTGTACAAGTTGTGTGAAAATTTAATTTTATAATACTCTAGTTTAGGAGGGTACTTAATATTTAGTACATTAATACTTCAAGTCCGTGTTCTGAAGCATTCTACAAATGGTCCCTGACGTAAAATGGCTTGACTTTTTTGACTTTACTTTCATGGAAAAGTGATAGAAAGCATTCAGTAGAATGTTTACCTGGAATCTGTCTGTCTGTCTGTCATTCATTCATTCATGTATTTGGTACAGGGTCTCACTCCTTAACTTGGACTCCTAGTGCTCCTCTTGTTTTCAGCCTCCCTAGTGCTGAGATTATAGGTGTGCACCCCCACGCCAGGACTCCCTGGTGGCTGGACTCCAGGACCTGCTCAGGGGTCCGGGGAGGTAGGGGGGCTTGAACAGCTGTCTGTCTCTGCGCTTGTCTAAACAGGTGCTTAGTCTGCTGAGCCATGTTGCTGACCTTTTACCTGGAGTTTTGATCCTCCCCTCCCCCAGAGTAGTGATAGATAGTGGTATGTTTGATATGCTGGTCTCGACGGTGACCTGCAGCTCCATTAGCCGCAGTCACTAGGGTAAACAATAACTGCATTGTACTTGGTTGTTGAACTTTGGTGTTAGAGTAAATGTTTTAAGTACATTCTTGTTATTTTCTTTTGCAGGGATCAGTATTAAAGTAGCTGGGCCTGGCACATTCTAGGGAAACACATACTACTGAGCCACATCTCTATATAGTTTCTTTTTAAATTTTATTTTGGAACAGAGTCTCACTAAGTTGCCCAGGCTCGCATTGAACTCTCATGATCCTCTTGCTTCAGCCTTGTTAGTTGCTGAGTGCATCATGACAGTGCTAAACACATTTTTGATTTAAGATGTCATTTTACTATTAATTTTTCACAGCATAACCGTTTTAAGTCAAGGAGCAACATTATTATCCATGATTGTTTTGTTTGTATTTTTGTTTTGAAAACTAAGAAATTGGTCTTTCTGTGAGATATGCTATACCAGTTATTTTTTACATTTCAGTCATTTAAATTGCAGTTGATGTGATTTGCTGTGGAAGTAGTATAAAGTCTGCAGGGTTCTGTGAAAAATAACTGTTATTACTTTGTATTTAGGCGCGAATTACCCTTCACAAAGTCAGCTCATCTCACCAATCCTTGGAATGAACATAAGCCAGTAAAGATTGGACGTGATGGACAGGTTTGTTTTGTGATTCTTTGAGCAACTTAATATACTTAATCAACTGTTCTAGTCATATTTATTGAAACACATTTATAAACTAGTTCTGAAAGAAACCAGTTTTTTGTTTGCTTGTTTGTTTTGTTTTTTGAGGAACCAGGGGTTGAACTGATGCCCTTGCGCTTGCCCAAGCGCTTATTCGACTGAGCCATCTTCCTTGCTCCTTTAACTGTTTTTAAGACAAAGTCTTGCTAAGTTGCCCAAGTGAGGCTCAAAGTTGGGAATTCTACTTCTGCCCCTTAGTGAGTTAATTGTATACTACCATGTCTCATATTTTTATTCATAAAATTGAAGGGAAGATAATTATAAAGTAGCTTGAAATGCTTTTTCTTTAGCACTATTTAATAAATTCTCCATTTGTATAAGATACATGTTACAGAATTGTTATTTAGCATCTTTGCTGAACTTTTCTGAATAGAAGGTAATCCTCTGAAAAGATAACACATATATCTGTATCTTTTTAAGTAATGGTTTGACCTAAACCCAAATCTTTGAAGCTCATAGCTCCCACACATTATTTTATTTTGCGGTACTGGGGATTAAATTTAGGATCCTGCGCTTACCAGGCAGGCGCTTATTCTACTAAACTATCTTCCCGGCCCTCCCACACATAATTTTAAACCAAAAGTGATAGTTGTTTTTATTCCCTCATTAAGTGAAAATGTTTGTTATTAAAAATAAATTTTGAAGTTGATAAAGTTGATAACTTTGTAATGACTGTATTTTAGTATGTTGACTTTGTAGTTACTGTATTTTAGTATATTAATTGAAAATCGAGTTAATAACCTACAGGATAGCCTTCTTTTGTTTAGTATTTACATGATTTAGTAGTCTATAATGATTACTATTGCTGCTATACCGTCATTTGTTTTTTCTATTAAGATGAATTACTGTTCTAATATTTTTGTATTTTTCCTCAAATATTCCTTTGATTTTTCCAGGATTATTATTTTTGGGGAGAAATCCTCTACTTCATTTTTTACCCTTGTTCATCAAGAAAATACAAGTTTCTTAAAAGCTTCTTTTTGTCTTAAAAATGGCTGTTTTCTTATTCTAGGAAATTGAACTTGAATGTGGAACCCAGCTTTGTCTTCTCTTTCCCCCTGATGAAAGTATTGACTTGTATCAGCTCATTCATAAAATGCGTCACAAGAGAAGAATGCATTCTCAGCCCAGGTCAAGAGGACGTCCATCCCGTCGAGAGCCAGTCCGGGATGTGGGAAGGTTAGAAACGTTCTTTGGACTGATAGTAGGCACATGTATCAGGATAACATGATGGAGCAATGTGATTCGTCAAAAGTTTGTTCTGCGGTAAAGAAGAAAGAGAAAATCCTCAAATCAAGCTGCATGGACTAGTTTGTGGCTTCATTGAGGATTTCACATGGTCACCTTGGTCTCAGTCATTTTTCAAGAGGAATATGGGGATCTTTCCTTATGCCAAAAAAAAAAGTTAAAAGTGATAACCAGTTTAGATTTGATAGTACTCTGATAATGCAGTACAGAAATAAAATGAGGTAGGCATTTGTTGCTAATAACAGGCTAGAAAGGAGGAAGAGGAGGATGTCTTTATTTGAAAAAATTGTTAATATTTTGCAAACAGCCTTTTCTTTCAGGTGTGTCTCTGGATAAACCTTATCAGATATGGGACTTTTATAAAAAGGATCACTTATATTTTTTCAGAAGATGACGCCTCATTTAGAGCATAAAGTATTTTAAGTTATTTTGATGTTCAAGAGGAGCATTACTGGGACTGTTTCAGATTTTGTCACCGTGATGTGTTAACCCCATTGCCAAAATTCTCTAACATGTACCCAATGAATTCACACATCTTGCTGAGCTTCTGAAAACAATAGGTTCTTTCCAAAGGGGATCAAGTGGCCCTGGGAGACCCGGCAACAAACCAAAACGAAGGGCTGTTGCTGTGTCTGTTTACAGCTTTTCCAGATGCTGGCAGTACCTGTGGACTTAAAGTGGTTTTTAGAGGATCGTCATGGTTATTGATCACTACTTTATGAACTAAACAGCATTTTCCAGGAAAAGGGGGTTTAACTTGTTACAGAATTGGAGAGAAGTCTTTGCAAAGGACTGGTTTAAGCCCTTCTACCCACCACCTTCCCCTGTGTAGCTTTGCGTACAACTAAATCTAAAATATTCTGCTAAAGACTATTGGATGTGGTTGATGGGATGAAACCTTTGGTTAAGTTTCCTTTTGGTGGAAACATCCTGTGGTAGGTACAGATAATCCAACAAGAGTCCCATTTCTTAAGGACACTGTCGAATAGGTAGGAGGAAACCTGGCAGAGCCCCTTACTTTTGGCCTAAAAGGACTGAGCACCAAGATGTCTTTTGAAGTTTAAGCTAAGAGGTTTCCAGTGCAATACAGTATATACAAGTGAAGTTTTTACCTCAGTTTTGCAATGGACTGCAAACTATACTTATACACCACTACACCTTCTCTCAAGCCTGCCAGGGCCTCCATTTATGTATGTGGCTTACAGCTTAAAGTCAGTAGTTGGACTACTATATGAACTGTTACTATCATGTTTTATACCGGTCGTAAATGCACTCCCCAAACTACAAGAAAGCGGTATGTTTAATTTTTTAAACCAGCTTTTAATTTTATTAGTATTGCTTATTATGGATGCAACTGTTTTTATTCTGTTGGGGGCGGTTGGGGTTATTGCACTTAACTTTACAGTTTGAATTAAGTTGTTTTGCAAAAGTTAGTAAGTAGTTAATACTCAGAAATACATGAAAAAGAAGATATGTAAGGTTAGTTTTTATTTAGCATTAATAGTAAAAAAAAAGTCCTAAATATAGATTTGGACTTTTAAGTTTGTTTAGATTTAAATGTTACTAAAGTATATTTTATGTTATACATTGACTATTAAGATTTATAAAAGACAGTAAAGGGCAGTTTTCTGTAAATAGTAAAATTCAGAGGAGTAGTTTGAACTAGTCAGAATTTGTAACCTGTTAACAATTTGTGAAAGTTTTATTATAAGACACTGAGAAGTTAATTCTTTAATGTGATTGAGTATAGAAAAAATGTTATTAAGGAATAATAAGTTAGTTTTTTAAAGTATTACATCTTTAAAAACTTGTGGAAGTAGTTTATTAAATATCAGATTTTTGATATTTACAAGAAGTAATAATTTTGTGCAAAGCAGGAAAAATATTCGAGAACTTTTTAGTTAGACTTAACCTCAAGTGACAAAGTTTAAATAGATTTTAGGATTGTCTGTTGTACAATAAAGATGTTATTTTTTGTTTTCATTTTTATTTAAATGGCAACTTTATTTGGGTAAATGTTTTGTTAAACGGGATATTTACATTCATTTGAGGATGGCTCATTTACTTCTGTTTGGACTACTAAAATGTGATTTGTATGTTTTAATCAGATTACTCTTTGTGGTTATCTCATCATAGCATGAGATTGCAGAGAATATCTACCTTCAGCAGTGCATTTAAGGTTTGGTTCATAGGAATTTGAATAATTAAAATTTAGGAATGTTAATATAATTTGCTCACTAAAACTTAGTTACTTCAAGCAAGTAATGAGCTATTCTTTGTACTTACCTCCATCAAAAACTTGCTTTGCTATTTGTTCTCCCAGCAGTTTTTGGTTTAATTTCTAATGTGTCTAATTTGTGTAGGCGTCGACCAGAAGATTATGATATTCATAACAGCAGAAAGAAACCAAGGATTGACTATCCCCCTGAGTTTCACCAGAGACCAGGTTAATATTTTATAATCCTGCAGATATTTGACTTAACAATGATTAAAACCACCAAAATTCTATCATTATCCTATAGTTATAAAAGTAAACAAATTAGGACATGACTACTTAAACCTGAAAAAATCTTTAGTAGTTCTCATTAGTAATTCTTTCTACTTTTAAAATTCCAGTGTGGCATCATAATTTGTTAATTATCTAAAATTGCTAATTTTGCAAAAATGGAAATTTATGTGTACATGTATTTAAGATTATAGTTAAGGGGAAAATGGTCTTATATGTTGTTTTTCTTTTTGTTTCATTAGTGTTTTATGTGACATACACCTTTTAGGAACTAAACTGTGCAAAGTAAAGTCATAATTTTAGAGGATGGAAAAATATGCCATTCGTAATTTAAGTGCAGCTTTTCAATTAGCCTGTTTACTGGAGCTAAAGTACAAGTTATAATTAAGAACGGTGATCATTTAGAACACAATACACTGAACAAAACTTTGGTAATACATAATTTGGGGATTATGTGAACTTTATAATACTTTTGCATAGAAAGTACTTTGATTGAAGCCTCATTCTTTTCTCCAGGGGAATATTTTGTTGTACTAGTGCAAATAATTTGTTTGGGGAAAGATACTTCTTCCTCTTATCACCATGATTCTTTCATTTAAAATGTATATACCTTCATTTTTGCAACTTTTGCAATTTTGTGTTCTTCATTGAATATCTTTTAAAAACATGTAATCTGCGGTTTATCTAGCAAGGCGTGTATATACTTAAGGTAAAAGGTAAACGATTGTTTTTAAAAAGTTGTGTTACAAATGTCAAGATAGTTCCTCTCCCTGTTTCTCTGTGGTTGCAAAATGAAATTGTAGCAAAACTTGGGTCATGAACTTAGAAGATATATATGAAAGATCTCTAGAAGTAATAATAATAGTTCTCACTTAAAGTACATATTTTATGAGAAGAATTAAAATGACATAAAGGTTTAATTGTGATGCCATAATAAAAAATAAAAATTTGATTTACTGAAATGCTTGATGTTTGAACAGGGTATTTAAAGGATCCAAGATACCAAGAAGTAGATAGGTAAGTTGGGTTCACTCTTTCTTCACTTTGAATTACATTCTTGGAACTAGTTTATGAATTACCTGAATTTAGTTTCACAAATCTTATTCCCAACAGACGATTTTCAGGAGTTCGCCGAGATGTGTTTTTAAATGGGGTAAGCATTAAATTTTATGTATTTAATTAGATAAAACCAGGTTCTGATTTGTTTTTAATCTTGAGATGACTCGTATTTTTATTGACATTATCATCTTCTATTTTAGTCCTACAATGATTATGTGAGGGAATTTCATAACATGGGACCACCACCACCATGGCAAGGAATGGTTTGTATTACTGTTTCTATAATTAACTTCATTTGCAGTCCCAATACTTTGAATACTTAAAATATGATGGTTACAATTAGTAAGAGAACTTAAAATACAAATGTTTGTCAATAAGCAGTTGCATGCTATTCTTAAAATGAGTAAGTTGATTTGCTTTAATGGCTTAAGCTTAATTTGATGTTCAGTAGTACTTTATGGTATTGTTAGTTGGTGGAAGCTTTCCTTGGAGGTTCAGATACATTGTGTGTGTGATCTGTAATGTTTTATATTGTATATCTTCGTTTTCCTCATGTGTAAAATACTGTGGGCATTTGTTCTTGGACTCATCTAGTCCTTGTTGTGTGTAAAGCATGGAACATGATGTCTGTTGAGTAGCTCAACATTTAATGGAGTATTACAAACCTTGTTATTGAGAAGATAAATTTAGAAAAGTACATGGTACCTAATATATTACTAAATAAGTTTGCCTCTGTTTAAAAGTGATTAAATTGTGGTTATTTATAACTAGTTTCTTTAAGAAAACTGAGTTTTATTAGAATCTATTACCATAACAACTTGAGTAATAAATACTTCATAGTCTTTTTTTTTTTTTTTTAGAATATATTGGGGGGAAGAAAGCTCCTGTTCGAGAAAAGGACAGGAGGGGGGACCCTGAGTGGGTTGTCCCCTGAAGGATTTTTTTTTGGGGGGGGGGGCTGGCTCAGGATGCCTTAAGGGCACGTCTGATAAGGCAGGATCTGGGGATCACAGAACCTTGAGCCTGACTGCTTTGCTTAACCAGGTACTTAAACAACTGAGCTAATGGACAGGCCCCCAAAGAAGTTTTGTTTTTTAGTTGCTCAGGCTGCCTGAAGGGCAGGTCAGGTAAGGCAGGTGGAGCTGGGGATGACACTGTGGTATCCTGCTCTTGACTGCCTTTGCATGAGCAGGCGCTTAAACAACTGAGCTAAGGGCAGGCCCACTTCATAGTCTTAAATATGTTTATTCTGTTCATTTTAAGTGTGCTTTTATTTATTTATTTTTTTTTTTGTGGAACCAGGGATTGAACTCAGGCCCTTGTGCTTGCCAGGGCAGCACTTATTCTACTGAGCTATCTCTCTGGCTCCTTAAGTGTGCCTTTTAATGTGTGACTTCATCCTACATTTTGCTAAAGTATAGTTTTATACTACTGTAGATCATGAAATTTCTGTGGAATCTGTGAAATTAAAAACATTAAAACATATATGAATTTGACAACTGTGGAAGTAATGTTTTATTTGACTTTTATTCATTTTATAGGTTATTATCTTTTACCTTTTGTTATTATTGTTGAGCAGTGTGCAGTGTTTCATCAAATAACCTGAATTATGTTGCATCTTGACTATACCGCTTAATTAGCAGTTACCTAATTTCTTGGTACTTCACTTTTTCTCTTTTGTAAAGTAGAATAGTATCTTTCTCATAGATTTGTTGTGAGAATTTAATGACAGATGGTACCTAGCTCTGAGTAAATACCATGCCTTATTCTATTGAGCATTTTCTGTATTAGAATTTTTTTTGTTTTGTTTTCCTTTCCAAGACAGTTTTGCTATGTACTTCAGGCTGTCCTTGAGCTCACTATGTAGCCCAGGCTGACTTCAAACTCAAGGTGATATTCCTGCCTCAGCCTCCCTAGTGCTGGCATTATAGTCATGTACTACCACATCTGGCTCTCTTAGAATTTGATATTAGAAAAATTATAAACATGTTAGGTCTTAGAAGATGTATAATTACAATTTCTTACTCATATATTCTTTTCAACCAAAGAACTGTAGATGTGTCAAGTAAATATCTGCACACATTTGTTTGGATTTGGTGGTTTGGATAGAGGAATTTTAGAATAGGTTTTTAATAAGGATATTTAATACATTCTTAGAAAAGTAATTTTTTTTTTTTTTTTTTTTTTTTTACCATTTTTCTTAGCCCCCTTACCCAGGACTGGAACAGGCTCCACACCATCCTTACTATCAGCACCATGCTCCACCTCCTCAAGCTCATCCTCCTTACTCAGGACATCATGCGGTGCCGCATGAAGCAAGATACAGAGATAAACGAGTAGTAAGTGCACAGGAAGGCAGAGGTGTGAGGGAACTACTTAGAATTCTGTAGGTAATTTAAATGTGAGGATACCAGATCTTGTTCAATAATGTGTAGATAATTTAAATGCGCAGACATCAGGATATGGTCAGTAACAATCTTTTGGAGTAATTCACAACTTGTTTTTATTAAAAATGACAGATAATGAGCTTTGAGTTAGATTTCTTTTGTTAAATCATAGGCTACTTAAGTTTTAATAACTTCATATAAAACTTGAAATACTATAAATATATAGTACTGCCTAGGTTATTTTTATGACCAAATTTTTGGAGAAGAGATGTTATATTTTGACAGTCTTACCTCATTTAGTTCTTTATACCAAAAGTTTTTAGAACTACTAAGTTATTTTATTGCTTCTTTACCCCTAGTTTCTAAGATTAGCCAACAACCAATTTTTAAGGATAGAGAAAAAATTTGTCCCTGCAAACAAAAAGGCAATCACCCTCTAGTTTTGAGATTTATAGGTTTTCATTATACTAGTGGGGTTGTTTCTTTCTTTCTTCCCAGTAGTACTTTTATTTAAAAAACTGAGCATTTATCTTGTTGTACTTGTTGAAAGCATAGTCTATATATGTGTTGTTTAATACATATAAAGGTAGTTGTAATATTTAAAAAGTTGCACAAACTAAGTTTTTTCCCCACTCTTCAGGTTGTTGAATATTTTGCAGAACCAAATTATGTTCCCAGTAATAAGAATATACATATTTGAAAATCAGTGGCTTTGAGGCATTTTTTTTGTGGAATTGTCATTTCTTTCTTACAAAAATAACCTTTCAAATAAATTAGGACTAATCTGAGACTCCTGACTAACTTGAAAGTGGTGTTTTAAGTCATAGAAGAAAGAAAAATGCAGCCTATGTATGATTAGATGAACTGTGATATCTCAAAATGGCTGATAACACAGTGGTTTAGAACAAGTCTTCTACTTAAGTGTAGCTGCCATTGTTAACAAGTTCTTTGTAGTAACCTGTGGTTAGCGTATATTCTATAGATGTATAAAAGCCAAGATGCAATTACTTTTTTTTTTTTTAAACAGTACTTGGGACCTTGCACCTGCCAGGCAGGCACTTCTGCCACTGAACTCTATCCCTGGCCCCTGCAATTACATTTTCAGCATTACACTTTATATACATTTAGGCTGACGGCAAACAGACCAAATTTATTAAGTAAAGGTAGGCTGAGAACTAAGAGTAGAAAGGTTAACGTAGAGCAAGGATCATTCCACTTTGATCTCTTCGTCCTTCAGTGCATTGTAAACTATGTGGGACAGACTTAGTTTCTTACAGTTTGTCACATCCCGTAATCTGAATCATCATACTTGAGATTTCACCTAAAAAGGGCAGAGTTCTGTTATGTTTTGTAGTGTTGAAAGGAAGGTAAAAAGTATGTTGAAGGAAACCACAGTGTTAGCATAACTAGTAGCACCCAAGCGTAATGGTTGATAGTAATGACTAAGTGATAACTGGGGCCTAAATCTCATTAAACCAACATGTAGAAAAGTCAGTCATATTGAATAGGACATGCATGAATCAACTTGTATCTTTGTATATGTCTAATTCGACATCCAGAATCCTATTTTCTCTGAACAGAGTAAACTTTTCTTTCAGTTTCATTAAAAGTTCTGGCATTTCTAACACATGTCTTCTGTTTTCTAGCATGATTATGATATGAGGGTGGATGATTTCCTTCGTCGCACACAAGCTGTTGTCAGTGGTCGGAGAAGTAGACCCCGAGAAAGAGACCGAGAACGGGATCGAGACCGCCCCAGAGACAATAGAAGAGACAGAGAGCGAGATAGAGGACGTGACCGAGAAAGAGAGAGAGAGCGACTTTGTGACCGGGACAGAGACCGAGGGGAGAGAGGTCGATATCGAAGATAGAGTCTTTGGAGACAATGATTGAAGATAAAAAAAATCTTGTATTTTTTTTTGTGTGTGTGTGTTTACAGGTAGTAAGTTTATTTTCAGCTGTCTACTTAAAGTTCATTGTGTAGAAGGATTTATTATCACCCTCTTTGTTCCAAGCATGCAGTATAATACGAACTGGAAAAACTCAAATAGGCCAAAAATGCAATCGACAGTTGAGTTTGACACTTTTGTTGAGAGGCAGAATGGAACAGTCCAAGAATGTAGATACTGACTTGTTCTCAGAAATGTTCATCTTACAGTGTGTTCATTGTAGTTATTTTTTGTTTTCTTTTCAATCTTGATTGATAACTGCCATGGTATTTTTGCTTTGATATATTGCTACATGTAGTTGTACACGGTTCAGTAAAAATAATGCTGCTATCAAGTATGGAAATACTGGAATATGATGGTTTGACTGTATGGCAGTGTTGTAGCAGCCTCTTGTTTTTTTGTTTTTTTTTTTTAACTTACAAAGACTTTATTTTTCATTAGTCTTCAATGATGAGAGCAATATTTAGAAGACATTGCTATCTAATTTTTAATCTTTTTAAATAAAATCCTATGTTCAGTAGCATGATTGATGCTATTGTTTAGCCTTCCCTTCCAAACTGTATACATTGGCTTGGAATGTTCACAACTTGCTTGTGTGGCAGCAGGAGATAATTTCCATATTCTACATTGCTACTGTTTTGTATAAAATAAATTGTTAAAGATTGACACCTGTTTTATTTCTTGTCTTAATTGCCAGTTATAGATAGTTCATTGATTGGCATAAAAAATAATTTTGCTAATGTAATATTTTGTTGGTATTTTGGTCACATATATATCTGGCAAAATTTTGAGTTCTCTGCTCATCACAGAAATCCTCTTTTTTTGCTTTTTTTCCCCCCAGTAATCTACTTTGTAAAGTTTTCTATTTCATTTCTTAAATAGACCGAAGTTTAACTCCTATAGTTGCATTATCAACTGTCAAACCCTCCTACTTTTAACAGACTATAACTAGAAATAGAGCCACCCAAAGAAAGTTTCTGGAAGAATTTTTCACATCTCAGCTTATGATGTTACACCTGAAATTCTGGTTTTGAAGAAGTCCTTGAAGATATTTGAATCTATATTGTCTGAAGCAGGGAAAGCATTTTTAGTCCTGAAGAATATTTAAAACTCCATAACAACATTTAGAATACTTCTGTAGAATTTCATAAATTTAAAATAACTTGCTTTAAATTACAGACTGAATTTATGTTAAAATTTATATAATGTTTAGAGATTTTTTTTTTTAAAGGAATCCGGAGTTCTTGTGTACTATTGCTATTAAACCATTTGATGATGGTGAAATCTGTCATTTCTTGACATTTTGTATGTATCACTTTGTGTTACACAGTTTAGTGTATTTGATATTTTTTCAGGTTCTTACATGCTAAACAATTTCTGAGATTAAGAGGAATCACTGAAAATTCTGTTGTATGAATTAATCAGTTAGGAAAACATAGTTATTAAAATTATTTTTCTGAAATACTTGTAATACATTCTAGTAAATCATATGATGCACTTAACATGTAGTACACACCTTGGTGTGTCTGTTAAGCTTATGGACTTTCTATCTCAATCGCTACAGGAAATAGGATCAAAAGGACATGTAAGTTTGCCCAGTGACAAAGTTCAGAGGACCAAGATTCAACTTGTGTTTTTTCCATTTGACAACAGCTGATCACTTTGCAAAAAGAAATAGAACAGATATTATAAGTCAATGGTTTGAATTAACATTACCTTCAGATTTCATAAAGCAGAGGTTTTTTAAGTGTCTATTTGCTTAGATGTGTATACTTGGATGGGAAAAGCCAAGGATTGTGATATATTCTAAAAATCAGCATTTATTACAAAGTATCAGGTAATTCTAGAAATGTGAGTTAACTGTAAGCATAAAATTGTCAACATATTTCATGTATTTCCCTTATAGGCTAATTTAAATCTAAGTGTATTAACCTTGTAATTTGAGAACTTTTTTTTATCACTGAAGGGAAGTTTCATTCATGTGCTGCACAATGCTGTGCTTCTAAGAATATCAGTGTCATGTTCAGTAACAATAGCAGAAAACCAGTCATATTCAGAAATCCAGGTAGAGATTTTTTTGGCTAGGGTAAGAGTGAGGCTGGATTTAGACCTGTAATTCTCTTGGATTTGATTTTGTACGATGTCTTTTACTCAGACATAATGTGAGGGCACCACCATCTTGTTAGCTTCTATGACCCAAGTAGTACTGTTAGAGAAGGGCAAAGTCTTCTCCAGTGTTTGTATCACTTCACAAAAGAGTTCTTAAATAACCATGCTACTTTTATGGAGCCACCTGCCTCCCATCCAATTTAGTGTCAAAAGAAACTGGGTTCGTTTGTTTTTCTTAAACTTTAGTTTGTGAGTCAGGAGATCATCTGGTCCCCTCAGTGTTTATTGTATCAGGAAAAGCTATTCCCAGGTAATCTGGCGGATAATTGCGTATATCTATTAATGCATGATCTCAGAACTAGAACTTGGATGTATTGAGTAATTTGTCATGGTGAGAGCCTTTTGCTTTTGGCTACCTCTCTTCTGCTATAAAATTCTCTGGTCTTTCTGGAAGACATACAGAGTCGTCCTTGGCATAATACTGAAATGTGTCCTGTCCTTGAGCCTGTCGGATCTTTAAAACATAAAAGAGGCTTGTTGCCACCATTTATTTGGCTATGCCAGATTTTATTGCCTCCTAGGGTAAAGATGTCAGTGACACTTGGGAATCATTTTATTCTTATCTTTTAAATTTTGTTTTGGATGGAAAACGTTCCTAATGCAGTTTGATAAAATTTGAGGCACATAGGACAGAATAGCATTTTTTACTCTTGTCAGATAGATCATTTTGCCTTACATTTCACCATTTCTGTTTCTGAATCTTAGCCTGTGTTGCTTTTAGTCTCTTCTGTGTCCTAAATTTGCATGTGGGCTCTAAAAAGAACTGTTGAATCTTGCTAATGATTCTTAAAGACAGGTCAAATCTGAGATGATGTGGGTCTCTGAAGCTAGTCAGGCGCTTTAAGTTGTTAGAATGGAAGTTACATTTAGCTTTACAGTTTCTAAGGGGTTCTTAATGAGTTCAGTTTAATAAGTCATACCTGGGTTTCTGCTGGAAATAGTAAATAGGCTAACAGCTGGCTTATGAATCACAGAAATGCCAACGTGTATTTATAATGATTGGAAGTTGAAAATTAACATGAAAATTTGACAACTGGGTTTATGAAAGCATCGTATTCAGACTAATAAAATTCTTACTATGGAAGTAATCCTTTATTTTTTCCTCTAATATGTGAGCTTGGGACTTACTTTAAGCTCAGAACACTGATTTTTATTCTAAGACACTTAAATATGGATTGTAAACTTTTTGGCATTCTTACATAAGATCAAATTCTCATTTCTAACTTCAAATCATATTCACATTCTCTGTTGCAGAAAAGCTAATGAAAGAATTAAGGTACTGCTTTAAGAGACTATCTTCATAAGGGGACATTTTTTCACTAGGCAGCTGGCAGTGATCATTGCCATGGGATCATACAGCAAAACTTTTTTTTTTTTTTTNNATTTTAGGGAAGAGTACAGGGTGTTCAGGGTCACTACTAGATCCTAGTCATAGTGATCCACCTGTTTACAGCCCTCAAGAGCTGGAATTACAGGCGCACACCACCATGCCCAGTCTCAATTGCTTTTTCCAGGTTCCCCGGGAGCGGGACTGGCATGGCAGGCCCAAGGATCAAACCAAGGTCCCCTGCACAGGCACTTTAACCTGCTGAGCTATTTGGCCAGTCCACAGAGAAACAATTTGAGAACACTCCACTGGTTTTATTTTACTACTAAATTGTAAATAATAGTTCTATAGATGTTACTAATTGTTAAAATGTAGCCTCAATTTATGTTTACAGTTATTTATCAAATTTCCACCTTGTTTGCACCTAGATGATTTGGGAATAGCTAGCCTCTGCCTCAGGAAGACTTGTTGGCTGGCTGGGTGATGCTGTTTTAGGAACTTCTAAATCAATCTAGCATTCTCTGCCAGAACTTGGTTTAAGGACTAGGTAATTTACATATGCTTAGGCAAATGAGATGCTAAGAGTTTCTCCATATCTAGGAGAGGCTTATGTGCCCTTAAGAGGAAGTTAAGAGGCCTTTTTACTCAGGGTTTAATTTAGTGAATGTTAAGCCTTTTTGAACTGATAATTTCAACAGAAACTCTTGCATGATGGAATAGGGTAAAAATTCTTGTAATCTTTGAGGGATGTTTCAATTTCATTGGGCTGAAAAGACCCTTATAAGTACATTCAGTGATACACAGAACAGGAAAATCATGGAAAGAGGTGCAGGATCTGAATACTACAAGATACTGGATTAAGTAGGACAGAGAACTTGATAAAGAAACAATAGTACCATTGGTAGGTAACATGGGGATATATTTTGCAATGGAAGTCATCCGTCCTGTGAGTGCTGATGGGAAAAGCTGCCCAGAATACATGCAAGTTAAACAAACAGTGAAAGGGAGAATGTAGACTATCACATTTAATCTTTCATATCTTTCTGGCATTGCGTATAGATTTAACAGTGGTTAGCATATAGTAGTTTAGAGCCACATTGTTTTATCTCAACACAACTTTCTAAAAAGAGGAAGGATGGAGTTTGTGTCGTTTGGTGTCAGGACTTCTAGTGCAATCTGGAAAATATTGTAGTCTAGATAGGGTATTGATTAGGAAGGAGGAAACTCAAACTAAAAAAAATTTATTATGAAAAGGAAAAAACAGACAAAACTAAGAATTTCAAACAATAGGAAAAAATGGTTATATTACATATTGTTACCAAGTATATAAATTTTAGTACATAAAATTGGTCAAATAAAGAATTAACTGCTACTTTCAAAAAAACTGATAGAAATTAATAGACTCTTAACTATTGTGTGTATATGTTTACATGACTTTTTCCCATTCCTTTCTTTCCTTTATCCTTTCCTTCATCTCATCTTTATTCCTTACATTTAGTCCTACTAAATGTGTTACGCCTTTCAGATTTTATTCTTTCAGGTTCTTACACTACTGAGGTAGTACAATATTTACACATGGATTTGAGTTATTTCACTTATGAATATGGTCTACAGTTTCAGCGTCTTTTTTATCCAGGTTGATAGATATTTGGATTGTTTTCCAAGATTTAGCTAAGACAAATTGTACTGTTGTAAACATAGGTGCACATATATCACTCTGATACAATGTTTTCAGATCTGGAAAATACCCAGAAGGGGAATAGCTGGGTTGAATGGGACTTCTAATCCCACATTTCTAAAATCATTAAATTATGTGGTACAGGGTCTTGCTACACAGTTCTTACTCTTCCCAATCCTCCTGTTACAGCCTCCCATGTGCTGTGATTATAGGTGTGTGCCACCACACCCAGTTTTGGTAGCTGGCAATGAGAGGGGGCAGCACAGCATGAGATAATGTGGATTGAACCCAGGTCCTTGCTTGCCAGGTAGGTGCTTATACCACTGAGCTATTTCCCCAGCCCCTTCTAATCCTTGTTTTTTGAGGAGTCTCCACACTGATTTCCTTTGAGTTTGTACCAGTCAACTGCCATGAACACCAGAAAATGGTCCCTTTTTACCCATAACCTCTCCAGCATTTATTAGTTGATTTCTTTAAAAAAACCCTTTCTGGGCTGAGATAAAATCTCAGTGTTGTTTTAATTTGCATTTCTCAAATGATCATTGCTGTGGAACATTTCTTCATGTATTTGTCATTTTTCTTGCTCTGCGAAGTGTGTATTCATCTCAGATGCCCATTTTTGGATTGGATCTTTGAACTTGTGGGACCCTGATTTTTTTTTTTCCTTTATATATTCTCCATAGAAATTCTTTGAGTGTTCCTTCAATTTTTTTCCCCCAATTTGTGGGTTATCTTTTCTCTCTGTTGGAGATTTTTTTTTTTTTTTGATATGCAGGAACTTCTCAAGATGAGGGTCTTTTTTTTTTTTT
>NDGN011347281.1:0-24436 GCA_002564285.1 Tympanoctomys barrerae | reverse complement strand
TTTTTTTTTTTTAAAGTAATTACAGCTTTACTAGAAATTAAAAAATATTACACAGATGTCCCATCTACCCCTCACTACCTCCCCCATGGTTACACCCCAGAGGTATTGAAATAGCAAAGCCAGAAAACCAAAAAGGGCACAACATGCACACAACGCCCTGTCATCTTATCACATGGTTCCCTCTAGCCACCACGACAACAGAGACACAGAGGTTTTTGTCAACACAAGGATCTACCTGTGCTCCCTGGCAGGTGAAACTTGCTTCTCTTCCCTCAAATGTTGCCAACCCCTGGCAACCAGTATTTGCCCTTTCTAAAATGTTCTTTGAGACTGTGGATAGATGAAATCATACAGTATGTGTTTTTTTTTTAAAAGATGCATTAAGATTATATAATATAAATGTTATATATGACTTTATCTGAGGACTTCTCCTTTACCTCTAAAATTCTAATTCTTCCTTTTAAAAACATTTATATAACTGATGCATAGAAATTGTACATATTTATGAAGTACTATGTATCATATATAATGCATCCTTTTGGGGATGGGTTTTTTATCATACAAAACAATGCCCTGAGGCCCATCTGAATTGCTGAGTTTACTGTACCTTACAGTAGCTTCTCCCTTTCTAATGTGGAGTAGTAATCCATGCTATTCTCTTCTATATTATGAATGTTTAACCATTTACCCATTTGGGTTGTTTTCAGTTTTGGGTATTAAAAATAAAACTGCTATGAATATTTGTGTGCGGGATTTTGTGTAGAAATACATAATCATTTCTCTGGAATGAAGGATAAGAAACATGACTGCTGAGTTTTAGGATAAGTGTTATGTTTTCTTTTTAAAGAAACTGTCACATGATTTAATCAGTTTCTACTGTCATTTGGTATATGTTTAGAAATGCTATGTCTTCCCAGGACATTAAGTTGCTTATCACTGTGTAATGTCCCACCCTGTCCCTGATATTTTCTTTGCTCTGAAGTTGACTTCATCTGAGGACCTCTCCTTTACTTCTAAAATTCTAATTCTTCCTTTTAAAAGCATTTAAATAACTGAGGCATAGAAACTGTACAGATTTATGAAGTACTATGTGTGCTTTGGTATGTATTTCCAGGGGTACTGCTTAAATTAGGGTAAGCATATCTATTTCCTCAGTATTTATCATTTACTTATGGTCAAAACCTTCAAAATATTTTCCTATAGCTTTTTAAAAACCGTCATACATTACTATTATCTATGGTCATGTGCAGTACACCACCACACGGGATCATCTCTCCCCTATGCACACGTCGGCACCTATTGGTCGCCCTTCCCTCCCCTTCCCCCACTTCCTCCCAGCCTCCAGTAATCATCGGTGCATTCTCATTTCTGAGGTCAACTTTTCTGTGTTCCAGGTATGACTGAGAACATTCACTACTTGTTTTCCCACACCTGGATTATTTAAATCGTTTAGCATAATGACCTCTAATCCATCTATATTTTTCTTTGATTAATGTTACTGTACATCTTTTACATATATTTACTATTAACTTACTTGTCTTATTATATTTGAATTAAGCATACAGACATCATATAATTGAATTATAATTTTTAATTTTGCCAACATATTTTAGCTAATGAATTTAGGCCTTATGTATGTGGCATAGGGTCTTACTACGCAGCTTGGACTTGTAGTGATCCTCCTGTTTTCAGCCTACCCAGTGGTGGGACTACAGGCGTGCACCACCATGTTTGGTCTTGGCGGCATGTGGTGCTGGGCATCAAACCCTGGTCCCTGTGCTTGCCTAAGAAGGTGTTTAGTCTGCTGAGCTATCTTGTCAGCCCTGAACTTAGGTCTTTTATATTTGATGTCATTACTGGTATGTTCAGAGCTTAAAATTGACACTAGTTTTTATTTTCTCCTTAGACCTTCTATTGTCTCTTTTCTGCCTTTGTTTTCCTCAGAACATGTTTCAGAATTCTATTTTAATTTACTTACAGTGTTTTTAAATTTATATCTTTGTACAGATTTTTATATACGTTTTCTAAGTGTTACATTGTATATAATATATTGCAATGGTTATTTACCAATTTGAGTGAAATCCATGACATATTCTGAATTGTTTTAAATACTTCTACATACATTGAGAATAACAGCAAGCATTGTTTCAAATTTTGCTCTAATGCAATTTAGAAAGCGTAACAGGAAAAGGAAATTTACTATAAGTATTCATATTTTTACTTTTCTGTTGTTCTTCTAACTTGATAGTCCCAGGTTCTTTCCTATTTCAAGAACTTTCTTCAGCCATTCCTTTAGGGCTGATCTGGTGATAAAGCCTCTTCCTTTCCCTTCATCTCTGGTCCGTAAGAGCCTTTCCTTCCTGAAGGATTTCACTGGGTGTTGATTTTTGGGTTGACAGTTCTTTTCTTTCAGCACATAAAAAAGGAGGTGTGACTTCCTTGTGGCCTCTGGTTTTGGAACTTAGTACTTTAAATATTAATTTTTTATTTTCAGAAATTTCACTGTGATGTGTTTTGTCATGGGTTTCTTTGGATTGTTCCTCTTTGATATTTATTCAGGTTTGTGAATTTTGTAAAAATTTGGTAAACTTGAAGTCATTGTAACTGTGAATACTTTCTGAATGACTTTTCCAGTGCTACACTTTTGATATTTTGACAGCACAAACGTGGGCTCTTTCCTTATATTCCAGAGGCCCCTGCAGATCTGCCTCCCCTTTTTCAGTCTCTCCTTTTTCTGGCTGCACCTTCAACCTCAGTGACTGTTTCCCCTCTTCTCTCTTTTTTTGCTATTGAGTTCATTCATGGAGGTCTTAAAAGTTTGGGGTATTGGATTTTTCTGTATGAAAATTTCCATTTGGTTTTTCCTCATATTTTCTACTTTTTTGCTGAGGCAAATCATTCATTTGTTTCCTGCATGTTCTAAACTGCTTACTGAACTGTCTATGATGGCGGCTTTAAACTCCTTGCTTGATAAATCCTAACATCTGTGTCATTTCAATATTGGCATCTGTTCACTGTCTTTTGTTATTTCTGGTGAGATTTTCCAAGTTCCTACTATGATAAGTGATTTTTCTATTGTATTCAGAGCATTTTATTTCTGTATTGTAAGAATTTTGATTAAAAAAATCCTCCCAATTTAGCACAGCTCTACCACCCCCCCCCCCAGCAGGTGCTGGGAAGGTGTCTTCTTCCACCCGTGCAAGGTATGGGTCTCAGCACTCTGCATGGCTTTTAAGCTGGGGCTGGGCTGGGGCCACAAGTATTTTCCCATGGTTCTTGTCTGGGATAGGACACTTATTATCTGAAAGCTGTCTTCTTGTTGAGTATGTTGGATTTTCTGGGGTTCCTTTTGATCTGTGTCTGTGGCCAAGTCGTCAGCTTCTCCAGCATCTACTCTGTGCTTTATGAGGGCAAAAAAAAAAAAAAAAAAAAAAAGTCCAGGAACCCACTGCCTGCCTGTTGTCAGGCCTGAAGTACCCAGCTGACCTGCTGTAAGCCTTCTCATGTCTCTCTGATGTGTAATATTCAAGGGTTTTCACTGGAGGAGGAGAGCATGGTATACCATCCTCTTGTTCCAGGACACACAACACTTACCTGATGCCCGGGCAAGCAGAAGGGAGCCACTCTGACTACTTCTAAAACCTGGCTCAGGCTAACTGGGTCAAAGCTGATAAATAAACCCTCATGAATGTCTCTGCTACAGCCTCTGACTATTTGTCACCTAGTCAAAGTAGCCCCTCACCTAGTCATTTAAAAATCTCTTTGGCAAATAAGCTAGACAGACCTTAAAAGGATGCACAGCACCACTGAAGAGGACATGCCACCAAGGATGCAAACAGCCCTGCGAGAAAAATGACTCAGGGGGCCGGAGAGATGGCTCAGTAGAATATGCGCTTCCCTGGCAAGCGCAAGAGCCTGAGTTCAATCCCCAGTTNAAAAAAAAAAAAAAAAAGAAAAAGAAAAAGAAAAATGACTCAGGAAATGCTGTGGTAAAAATGTTAAGGGGGGGAAGGTGCATACTTTAAATGTTATGTTCAGAGTGAAGCATTATTTCAGTGTACTTGTGAGGAAAGAGACATTTACTTGGTTGCCACTTAGCTGTGGGCAGGGAAACTGTTGAAGAATATCTAGGCCTTGACTTTGCTTTTCCCCAAGGTGAAGACAGGGCCTCGCTGACTCTTGGCGCTGCTCCAGATTGGGTTAGAATGTCTCCTGGCACCCACCGGCAGGCTCATCTTTTCCAGCTGGTGCCTCAGGTATGCTTCTGTGTCTTTAGCTAAATAATTTGAAGANCTAATCTCAGCTCACAGGGATATGTGTAGCCAGTCTGTTGGCTAGAGTAGCATGACTGCAATGACGTAAACACCAGGGGCGGGGAGGACATGTACTTGTACTGGTTACCTTTCCTGTTACTGGGACAATATACTTAAGCCTGCAATTTAAAAGAGGGGTTATTGGTCAAGTGTGGGGGTGCAGTCCTGTAATCCCAGCCCTCAGAAAGACGCTGAGGCAGGAGGATCATTGCGAGCTCAAGACCAGCCTGGGCTACAAAGTGAGCTCAAAGCCAGCCTGAACTGTACAGTGAGACCCTGCATCAAAAAGAACAAAAACAAAACAAAACAAAACAAAAACAACTTAAATAAAGGACAGTTTGATTTTGGCCTGTGGTTTCAGAGGCCTCAGTCCATGGCCAGATGGCTCTAAGACAGAAACATCCTGGGGAAGAAAACTGTTCATTCCATGGCATCTCAGAAAGGGACAGCAACGGAAGAGAACTTGGTACTCATGGCCCAGTGACCCCTTTTGTCCACCTGGGCCTTGATCTAGGTAATATTACTACTGTTTTCTGGCTTTGCTTCCTTCAACATTTTTCAGGTTCATTTGATAATATGTTTCCAAACTTTTTCAGTTGAAGGGTTATCCAGCTATTTGTATTTGCATCCTTGGTGGCCATCCTTGGTGGCACATAAATTATGGAGGCATCTGAGACTATCCGCTCACATACAAATATAAGTCTCTATAGTTGCGGGCCACTGGCCTTGCTAGGTTCAGCTTTAGTTTACTGTCTAGATAGAAGGTTGCTGCAGGCTTAAAATTCTCTGACCAAATGGTTAGTTGGAAGATTCCTTTCAGTTGAAGACACTATGTTGAGGTTCATACAAAAATAAACAGGATGGGAATGTGGGTTACCCTAAGTGCAAGTTTGGGGGACTGGTGGCTTCCTCCTGAAGGGAGACCCTTACAGCTTTGGTGAGAGGAAAAGCCCAGGAGGAGGGATGGGCAGCACAGGTCATTTACTCTGACCTGGGAGCAGGGCAGGATCAAGAAATAATCTGGGTCTCTGGCTTTAGGAAAGGATAAAAATCAGCAGAACTGTCTATGGTTACCAGGAGAGAAACTCAGTAATGCAGGAGGTCCATAAACTGGCACGTAAATTATGTCTCTTTCAACTGCTGATGCTATTGTAGTATCTGGAATTCTTTCTGCTACCAACCAAGGAACCCAGGCATCTTGCCACTCAGCCTACGGGCCGTTTACAGAATTCTGTCAGGCAATGGCATGCTCACACCCAAGTTGCTATTTAAGAATTGCTCTGGAACACAAGGCTGAACATCAGTTTCAGACACCAGAACACTCAAAGGTGACTTGTCATTTCCTGAGTTTTTATCCTTTATGTTACCAAATGGCAAGATGACAAAATGCCTTTAATTCATACCCTGCTGGCACTCTAGTCTCCTGCCTTAGACAGACACTGCCCCAGCAGCGCATGAACAATTCTTGAGCCTGAAATTCTTGAGTTTGCACTGCTACCAAAGGAGAGTTGGCAGGGAGCGGGCCTGCTTCTGGGCTCATCAGCATTTATTTGGAGGATGGGTGGAGAGGAATGTTCTCCTCTAGATGACCAAGGCAAAAGCCTGTTGCTTAGAGTCATGGGTCACATTTGGAACAAATCTTGCTTTCAGTTGAATAAAGGCCCATGTGTGGCCCAGCCGCACCTTGACAAAGGTGCATCGCAAATACAATTATTTACATTCATTGGCTCCCCAAATGGTGGGCTTGTTGATAGTTTTTCTCTCTAATCAAGTTATCTGTTCAATAATCGGAGATGATGTTCTATGGATGGAAGGCTCTGAATGGGATACGTGGGGGTCTGATGGATGGAAGGCTCTGAATGGGGTACGTAGGGGTCTGCTCTTCCACTCTGTCTGGTGCTGGGGGGTAAATGCTATGGGTGCCTGCTATACATGCACTCTAACTCCAGCTCCAGCCCAAGTTTACTGCATGTAACTCACCATGCACAGCTGGTTGTCCCACAGAACAATCAAATGTGTGCTCACAAAGGAGCAGAGTACCTGCCGGGCAGTCCAAGGTCGCACCATGCCTGAGCACCGCCCTGTCCCCTCTTCACAATCTCTTCTTTTGCTTTAGCACAGGAAGCTGATGGGGCCCAGAGTAAGGGCAGCACCTGAGTATTTACCAACCAGGATCTTGGGTTTCCTAACCTCCTCCTAACCCCAGCTCTGGCTGAACAAATCAGTTCCATCTCTCTCCTGTGTTTAAAGCAAGCAAAGTGAGCCGCTGAGCATCAGCACACGTGGTGTTTAATTTGCATCTCACCCAGGAGTGAGAGATGCAGCTATGATGAGCAAAAGGGATTTCATGGAAACCAAATTGTGGTGTCTGAGACCTCGACTTGGGGCCACACCAACTCCAGCTGTGATCTTGTTAGCTGTCTTACACCGAGCTGGACTTGTTCCTTGGGGGAGGACTGTCAGGGCAAACAGACAAAATATTATTCAGGTGTTTCCACAGGTAGTGCCATGTGTAAGGCCTGAGCAGAGGCTGTGTTAACATAGTAGTGCTGATACAACCTGTCTGGTGACAGAGAATAGGAGCCACAACTAAAATAAGCAAAAACTCAACAAGGACAATGCAGGCCTCACACTCAGAGACCCAGGGAGGGGCGTTTCCAGGATCGGGTATTTCAGTGGCTGCTCAGTGGCCCTCCCAGAATCCAGCCTCCCCCTTTCATCGTTCTTCTCTGGTATGAGGTTGGTGGTCCCCATCGCTGCTGCAGTGAGTACACAGTTGACCATGTCCAGAAGGAGGGATGCACAGCCTGGTATCCCATGTTAAGTAGATCCCCCCTTAGGCTTCACGGGCTTGAATTCTGCCACACATACATTTAGTAGATCTGTTCTACACATGGGTGATAAGGAAAGTGACACCAGAGGATGACCCCTTAGGACTACCAAGTCTCTAGCTCTGCCCTGAAGAGCTCTCTTAGGGTAGAGGGTGTTGGATGGGGGTCTCTTAGCAAGGAGTGAGGCTGTCACATGTCTCTTCCTTCCACAGACAGCTGCACCACTGACAAGGCTGCAACAAGATATACTGAATGAGCCACATGTAGGCCCCATGGCTGCCACAGTTTCACCAAGGTTTGGTGTGGCTCATAAAGGCTCATGTGCTCAAGGACAGGTGCCTCCATGGCCTTGTGGAGAGGTGGCAGGAGGGGTGGGGTCCAGCAGAAAGTGATATGTCGGGGGTGCTGCCTTTGGAAAGGATCAGTGTTTCTCTTGAAGGACTGCATTAGCGCTCATGGGAGCGGGCCATCACAGCTGACCAAGCCTGGCCCCTCCAGTCTCCCGCATCCTGGTTCACACATCTCCTTCTCTGCTTATCCACCATGTCATGACACAGTCAGAAGGTTCTCACTGGACACTGGGGCCATGCTGTCTGGACTTTCTAGTCAGCAGAATTCTGAGCCATATAAATAATTTTTTTAGCTCCTGTTGTTATAGCAGTGGAAAACAGACTAAGACTATGACCAACAGGGTCATTGATAGGCTATGCCATGAGATTCCAGAAGAGAGCCAGGTAGCCAGCAATCTATACCCCAAGGCTGTAGTTCTAGACTCTACATAACTTCACGAGGGTCAAAACCTGCTCCTCTGTTAGGATATGAGCTTGGATTACTCTCACTCCTAACATCCTTCAACAATGTGGAGTTACCTTAGTCACTCTTCTTATGACTGGGACGAATCATTTGACACAACTTAAAGGAGGAGAGGTTTATTTCATCCATAGTCAGCTGGCTCCTGGGCAGGAAGGATGTGGGGGAAGGGTCTGACAGAGGGGAGCTGTTCACATCATGGTGGAAAGGAAACAGAGAGAGAAGGTCATGCCTCTTCAGACCAGACCCCATCCCCCAACAGCTTTAGAAATTACTCGTGGGGTTGGGTGTGGTGGCACACATCTGTAATTCCAGCACTCGGGAGACTGAGGCAGGAGGATTGCTGTGAGTTTGAGACTAGCCTGGTCTATAAAGTGAGCTCAAGGCCAGCCTGAACTGCATAGCAAGACCTTGTCTTAAAAAAAGACCAAAAAAATGAGAGATGAAGACATTATCAATGGATGCACCTGCCAATGAGTATAGCACCTCCATGAGCCAACCATTCCCACAAGTCCTACTTCTGAACACACAAGTTTTGGGGGGAACATTCTTGACCTAAATCATAAAGTAGAATTTAAAAACTACTAGCACAATCGAAGAAGCCTTATTTTAATTATTGATCCTGAGAACTGAGTAGTCCCAAAACTTCTTACTAGAAGTTATGCTATTTTATGTTTAAAAATTCTTTTCCATTTCTCTATTTAGACTGGTGAGCAGTGGGAGGCCAAGACCTGAGAACACTGGAAGCAGACCCAGGGGCTTTATGCCTAGTGGGTGACCTTGGGCTGCTGCTCAGGATCCCTACCTTGTGTCATCTCCCTCCATTTGCAGCTGGGAATACTGAGTGTCTCAGTTACTTTTCTCTCATTGCTGGGACAAAATCCCTGCCATCCAGAACTAAGGAAGGAAAGGTTTATTTACCTCACAGTTTGTGGAGCTTTCATTACATACTCAGCTGGCTCCCAGGCAAAGCAGCACATGGTGGAGGGCAGCAGTTCCCGGCAGTGGAAAATAGCAGATAGCAAAGGGAGGAGCAGCAGCTGCAGCAGCTAGCAAGCCCCTTTCTCTTCCTTACATTTGTATGCAGATTATCTGCCCCAGGGTGGGTGTAGCACTCACACCCATAATCCCAGCACTGGATCAAGAATTAAGCACAAACTCTAGAAGCCACCCTTTGACTGTATGAGGCTTTGAGGGGACAACTAAACACAAACCATAACACTGAGTAATAGTGGGGGGCATATGCCACCAAATTCCTGGCTTTGTTACTTTCAGGAAGGCAGGTGATCAGATATTCCAACCACTTCTGAGTATAGTCAGCTCTAACTATGGGTTTTGCAATGACAGAATCAGTAAGCACAGACCTAAATATTTAGAGGGAAAAAAAAAATCTTCATTCATATTAAGCATGCATAGAATATTTTTTCTTGTCGCCATTCCCTAAACAATAGAATATAACAACTATGTACACAGCATTTACATGACATTAAAGTATGATAAGTCATTGAGAGAGGATTCATAAAATATTCAGGGACACACACCGGTTCAATGCAAATACTGCCAATACTAAAAATGCCATTTTCTAGAAGAGACTTGAGACTCAGTGGTCTTTGGACTCTGGGTGGTGGAGGGATCCTGGAGCTGGGGCTCCTGGGTGTGGATGTGAGCCCTGAGATGCCAGCTCAGCTGCATTACAGCTGGAAACTTCCTATCTTGCTTTATGTGAGGTGATTTCAGGGCATCTCCTGCAGCCAGCCTCACCCTGGCACTTTGGATGGTAGTTTTTGGTCACCCGGGATCTTCCTGTCATCCCGTTTCCTGTGCTCCCTGCCTTCGCAGTGGGCTACATGCCTGGCCAGACTGAGCCTGTGATACAAATAGCAAGCATGGGGTAACCCAAACCCTTTCAGTGGAAGAGTGCAGAAAAGTGGTAAGAGAAGGAAGATAACGGGGTGCTCAGTTCTGTGATCCAATTCTCATTCCTAACTAGAGGCCAGGGAGGAAGGAGTCGGAGAAAGCAGTGGGATCTGAGCAGGACCCTGAGCACCGAGTAGGGGTGATCCTTAGATCCTCCTTGAGAAAGGAACAAGCTCCAGGAAAAGGGAGCAATGAAGGGTTGCCAGGAAGCTGGGTGCTTAGGGAGAAAGCTGAAACAAGTGTGGGCCAGGGTGCAGAACCGTCTTCTCTTCAGTTTATCAGGTCCATTGTCAATGAGCCTTATGTGGATTTATATAAGTAACAATGAATAGAGCTGAAAACAACAACAGCTTGGGATTGACTGGCTCCGAAAACAAATATGCATTTCCTCCAACCCATGGCATCTGTTCCAGGACCTGGTTCATACCAGAACTCAAAGTGCCTTATATTAAATGCCATGCTATTTGCATACAGCCTCCACACATCCTCCTAGATACGTTAACCCATCCTTAGAGAACTCCTGGTACCCAGTACAATGTAAATGCTCTGTAAATAGTTGTTACCTGGTACTGTTTAGGGAATGATGACAAGAAAAAGAAGTGAAAACAGATGAAGTTTCATTTTTCTGAACATTTTTGGATGAATCTGTTGGATGTGCACACGCGGAGGCTGACTTTGCAGGTAATTTAAGGGAGGTCCTGCTGAGTGGGAACTGAGACCATAGAGGACCAGGGCTCTCCAGCTCCACCTGGGGACAGTCACTGCTGGAAGGGAGGGAAAACCAGCATGAGCAGGTGGGCTTTGCTGTGACGCTTGGGGCTCTCTCTCACCTCCTCCGTGGTGGAAGCTGAGCTTCTGGGGATGCTGGGGGTGCTCTGGATTGAAAGGACACCCACACACAGCAGCTGAGAATGGGTCATCCCCCATGCGTGTGAGGGGGAATCACCATGGGAGCATTTCAGCAGTGGAAGGAATGTGAAAGCCAGCCTTTGTTTCCTTAAGGTTGTTACAAAGAGAAAGGAAGCTTCACAGCCACTGAGAAAAGAGGGAGAAAAGAAGAAAGTGGGTGGTCAGAAAAAGAGGGAAGTAAATAAACCAGAATGTGGTCAGTGTAACTTTATTTGCCTTGTTATTTTCCGAGTAGGGTGCCAATGAGCCTGGGCTCTGAGGCTCCCAGCTCAAGTATCACGGAGAATGAGAACAGTGTGCTCCCAGAAAGGAGCTGCTTGTGAACAGGAGAAGCGTCACCACCTCACAGCACAGCGCCGTAGAATTCAGCCCAGCCGGGCCTGACTGGATGGATGGCCACGCGGCCACTGCAGTGGGACAAGCTAGGACCTGCTTGATCACTCAATCACTGAACACACACCATGGGGACAGGATAGGCACAGACAGGCTGGACAGACACAGGACAAAGACAGAGGAGGCAGGTATGGAGGCATTTCCAGGACAGGGTGCTCTTGTGGAAGCTGTGTTTTGACATTGATCAGAATTACTCTCCTCAAGCAAAGGACATCTCTTTTTTTTCCCAAGAAGGAAAGATGACTTAAGAGAACTCCCAGGATCCTGCTGGTGGTTGGGGCTGGGGGACAGGTGGCAGTACCTGGAAATCAGCAGGGCTGGCAGGCTATTTCTCGGGTAACCACCAGGAGCAGAGTGCTTCTGAGAAGTGAGAGTCACAAGAGATGGGCTTTAAAGAACCACTTCATTTGGAGTTAAATCCTTAAATGAAACCCTCCCTTGCCTGGCAGGCACAACAACCAGCTTCCTCATCCCCAGAGCCAGGACCTGTCATGTCATCTGCAGGTTCCAGAGCAAAATGCAAACGTGAGCCTCTAGTTCCCATGGCAGGATGGAAGTGTTACTGCAGGCTCTGAAACATAGAGCTTCTGCTCTCTCCCTGGCATCCACATTTGTGATTTCATGCTGTGCCCTCTAGGATACTTGTGGGGTGAGTGTAGACTCATGCGGCCAGCTGCTGAGCTCCCCTCCAGTCATCCTAGGACAGACATGGGGGGCCACATATAGAGAGGCCCAGCTGGGCTAGTAGTGAAGCCGGGGATTGGTGTCTCCTGGGCCCAATCAATGCAAGGAAAGTCAAGCCCTGACACGCTGAACCTTGGCAGTGGAGTGTACTAGGGTCCTGGGCCAGGGTGCAGAGACCTTCCCTTCTCAGCTGCCCACTGGAGATGGTGCTGTGTGGCCAGCTTGGAGGAAACTGCCACTGCCACATCCTGGACATAAGTGCCCATCACCACATGGCATGAAACCATGCCCTGCTGGTCAGCCAGACAGTGGTGGGAAAGGGAAGGCAGGGTGGAGCCAGGGCCTTGGGCAGAGGAGCTGACAGCTAAGAGGATTGCTGTGTGAGCAGATGTTTCATACCTAGGCATACACGTCTTAGTCCTCTGGGACCTCACTTATAAAACACAAATTCAAAGGCAAAATTACCAAGAACTGCAAGATGGTGACCACAGAGCATCCAGTCACGTTGGAGGCCACCTGAGCACTGGCCCTGCTAGATGACAGTGGGCTGGTCCTGCCTGCAGCTACCTTTGTCTAGAAGAAAATGCCCCTTGTATAAGTGATGATCTCCCAGGCTCTGGGTACTGCAGCGCTCCAGGGGCCCAGGCCCTGCCCTAACCCACTGGCTCCTTATGTGAACAGCCCTTCTTGCTCACTCATGTAAAGATGGAAGAGTATTTCCCAAACTATCTCCGGGTTACCAAGGTGTTGACGATTTTGGGAGCTCTATGGAGACAAGATTTTAAGTAAGTTGGAGTCCATGTAATTAAAACAATTTTGAATGAAAATTACCACTTCAGTAATTGCTTTTATAATATTTACTAGCACTTCCATTGTGTAACTTACCCCATTAATTACTGCTGGAATAAAGTTAGTCAATGAATAATTAATATGAAGTGATAACCATGGGAGTTAACAGTGCTTAAGAAAGAGAGTTTGAAAGGAAGAGTCACCAACGTGCAGCCTGAATAATGAAAACCTTGTACCTTGGCCACATGCCAGGGGTGAGACCCTGGCCTACCACCTGCTGTCAAGTGAGGTCAACAAAAAATTCTGTTTGGTTTCATCACAGGCATAGAAGCAGACTTGGAATTCTCAGGGGTTTCTACTTGATTGAAATAGTCTTTTGCACAAACAACTGTAAAAGTACAATTTTTAAAAATTTATTTGGTACAAGGTCTACAGGGTCTCACTACACAGATCACACTCATAGTGATCCTCCTGTTTTCAGCTTCCCAAGTATTGGGATTACAGGTGCATGCCACCAGGCCCAGTCTCAATTGCAATCTCAGTGCGCTCCAGGGGTGGGGCTGGCACGGCATGCTGGAAAAATACAATTAGAAATAGCATCCATAGGTCAAACTGTAAAGAAGGAGCTCAGATTTCAGATAGTGGGAGTCTCATGGTTCCCATAGGGCACGTGGGTGGGAGGGGAGAAAGCAGCTCAGTAGATGGTTCCATGCCCAGCACTAGTGGCAAGCACCATGCCCTTGGCATACGCACAGGGACACACACTCACATAGGAAGTTGAGTCAACAAGCACTATGTATTCTGGTGTTTTTGTGTATTAGTGTTTTGATGATGGGGATGGAACTGGGGGCCTCACACATACCAAGCATGTGCTCTATAGCTGAGCTACACCTCCAACCTTTATTTTATTGTTTGGAAAGAGAAAATTAGTTTTCAAGGACGCTGTGTGGAAGGGGGAGGTAGGATTTTGATGTAAGTTGCCTCTGTCATTTGTGTACAGGTGGTCCTTCAAGATCTTGACATTTAGAATTTCCAACAAAGACCGAACATTTTTACAGGATATTTTCCTCTTAATGGTCTTTGAATGGAAATAGGGTTGGACAGGGTTGCCAGACAACACACATGGCACCAGGAGAGACGAGAATTTCAGGTGAAGCACTGTTGGTAATATTAGGGGCATGCTTATATTACAGAGTTATTCATCATTTCTGGACTTTTATTTGCTAAACTTGGCAACTGCAGGCTTGTGACCTTCTTAGTCATCTGATGGAAGAGCCTGTGGCACCCAGCACACACGGTGCTGAGTGGAGGGGTGCATGTGGATAGATGGCTTACGGAGCGCAAATGACACCCAGAGACAGTGCCACCATCAGATACTGAGCAGATTTCCCACTTGAATATCTGCAAACTGCCTGCTGGGTTGCATGACAGGGGCCCAGATGGAACGACAGTTAGAAGCTTTGTGACAATTAATCATATCCTGGGAAGTTTGGGAACTTATTTCAAGTTGCCTGAGGTGGACTTTAAAAGCCATGTAATGAACAGACATTGTGGAGAAAGGACCTACCAACAGAAAGGTAAAGGGTTAAGTGATATCCTCTGAGTCTACTCCACAGTGACAAACTTCTGGGTTAAAATATTTCCCTCTAGAACTTTCTCGTGAGTTGTAAGGGATGCAAAGCATACTTTATAGAACCACTTTTCCAATACAATAAAGCGTGTTTACACTTCACGGCTGAAACCCCCTCCACCTTCTAAAGTAGCCCTACAAAGAGGCTCCATTTGCTATGAAAAGAAACATGCTAACTGCATTCCAGAGCGAGGGTAGGGAACGTAGTTACTGCGGGCACAGGAACCTGTTGAATGCTATCACCTGAAGCTGCATTCTGTTGCCTTTGGTAAGAAAAAAAAGTAATCCCAATGTGGGAAGATATTATGTTTAATGGAACATACTTGGTAATTATGTTGGCGTTGAACAGGGATAAGCTTGTCTTCAAGGTGTTTTACTGAAAGAAAGTTACATTGCAAGTCTAGAGTTTCTTTCCCAGCGCATGTGTTATTGCCATTAGTATGATTTAGATACTACATCAAAGGTAGAGGATTCTTTGGAAGAGAGTTCGTCCCCTTTAAGCCATATTGTTTATTTTATTTTTCTGCCAGTGAGGATTGAATCCAGAGCCTCATGCAGACTAGGCAAGTGCTGTTCCACGAGCTACATCCCCAGTCCTGAGACCCTGCTAGAGACCTTTCTCTTTCCTTGGGGGCAGCTTGCAAGTGTGCTCAGGCTGCTGTACCAGATCCTGTACACTGAACAGCTTAAATAGCAGACATCTCATTTCTTGTCGTTCTGAAGGCCAAGCCATCCAGCCTCGCGGTGGCAGTGCATTTGGTCCTTGGTAAGAACCAGTCTCCCGGCACAGTGATGGCCAGTGGCCAACAGCAAGTGCTGACTGCTCCCTACGTGGGCTTGGAGAGCACTCTGGTCTCTCTTCCTCTCAAAAGGATGCTGTCTTAGTTGCTTTTCTTATTGATGAAACAAAATACCTGACACTTGAGATTAAAGGAGGAGAGGTTTTATTTGGCTCACAGTTCGTAGAGGGTTCAGTCCATAAATGGCTGGCCCCAAGGTGGCGTGACATGGCCCAGGGGCCTCACAGAGAACAGCAAAGCAACAAGGGGTGATCTTTATATTCCTTATAAAGCTCTTTATATTCCTTATATTTTATACAGTCTCCTTAGGGTGGTAGCACTCACACCCTTAATCCTATTGCCCTTAATCCTAAGCCCCACCTATGATGTCATAAAGCTTTGGAGGGACATCTAGGCAGAAGCCTTAAGAGCTGCTGATCTCATTACAGGGGCTTCTGCTTCACAACATGTATCTAATCCAAGGACTTCCTGATGGCTCCATCACTGTGGATCAGGGCTTCAGTGCAAGAAATGGGGGGAAGAAGGGCACAGGAACACTCCACTCCTACAGACACAGGCAAGGCTGGCTGTGCCTGCAAGTTTCCCTGCTAATTCCCTTTTGGAGGCTGCTCATGGGCACAAATACCCCAACAGTTCTGAAATGAGACCATCCTAGAGGGGAGCCCTGGAAGACCCTCTTTTCTCTTAGAGCTCTGCCTCTGTCAGGGTTCCAGGGTTAGGTGGATAATCACTATCCGTGTACTTCTTGCCCAAGGTGAAGGTCACAAGAGACATCTGATGGGGAAATGCGGTGTGCAGCTTGCATAGAAAAGGTTAACACTGAAAGGGTATCTGCTAATTAACAACTACGTATTAGGAGGTGTAGGGAGGCGTGGTCCTCAGTGAGCCCCTGGGCAGGGTTTTGTGAGAGAGCCACACGGGTTGCAGGATCCACCTGCTCCTTGTTGCCTCAATGTCCCTACTTGCTCACTAATAGAAAGCTCTTCCTCCTCTTCCTTGAAGACTTCCCAAACCAGCTCTAGGCAGCAAATCTGGGGACAGTTTTTTTGGTTCTTTTGAGACAGTGTGTCGCTGTGTATCTGAGGATGGCCTTGAACTCATGATGGTCCTCCTGCTTCAGCTTCCCAAAGGTTCGGATTACAGGTGTGGGCCACCATATCCAGATGGGGATAGTTTTAGAAGTTCAAGGAATTCTCTGTGGATTTTAAATAAGTCAGAACTCCAGGTAATTAAAATAATTTGTGATGAAAAATCACTGCTTCCATATTGCTGCAGTATTATTCCCTACCCTTGCCACTGTGGACCTCATCTCATGAACTACATTCGGATGAAAATTCCCCATGTCCCTAGGTTGGGGGTAAAAAGGGACCTTTCATTATCATCATGGTAGCACTTGCTCCAGTAGTATTTCTAGGTAGCAATGGTGTTACCCAGAAACATACTATTTTTTTAAAATACATTTTAGGGAAAGGTCTACAGGGTTTTCAGGGTCTCACTACTAGATCGGACTCAGTGATTTGCTTATTTACAGCCTCCCAAGAGCTAGGATTATAGGCATATACCATCAGACCCAGTCTCAATCACTGTCTCAGTGCACCCCAGGGACAGGGCCGGCACAGAAGGCCAGTGGTTGACCCTCTGGTCCTGGCACCTGATTGCGGGTGCTTTAATCTGCTGAGCTATTTGGCTGGCCCCAGAAACATACTATTTGTAATCAGTTCTGTTTCCCACTGCTTGTTACCCATGGCAGTCTCCCAGGGTCTGACAAGGCTGCAGCAAGGTGGGTGGAGATGGATATTTCTCTTCCCCTTTGATAGGTGAGAAAAGACAGAAATGAAGCCAAAGTGCCCGTGTTCTGTGCTGTCCACTGGCCAGATTGGGGCTGGTGAGAGTGCAACACCAGCAAGAGCAGTGGAAGGGCCGAGGGAACACAGGGCAAAGGGGCAGGGCCTGCTGGGGAGCAGCTGTGGCCTGGCAGATGCACGGAGTTAGCTGGGGAAATGGAGGGCAGGAGGAGAAGGCTGTCACTGGAGGAGGCGCCTTCCAAGAAAGAGGGGTGGCATGTGTGTGCAGAGTGGAAGAAGAAAATCTGTGGCTGGAGTCACAAAATGGGCCTGTGACAGAGCCAGGCCTTGAGGGAACCTGCTGTTCAGTTCCCTGATGTTCAGGGGCTTGTGCTGTCCCCAATGGGGCTTGCTGAGGCAAACAACCTGGACTCAAGGTTGCCCAGGCCACAGCGTCAATGCCCCCTTTCCTTGTAGTATAGCAGGTAAGTGGCTCAGAGGCTCAGGATGACAAGGGAGTGCCTGGATCTCCTCTGCAGACACCCCCAGACAACCAAGGCTCCCATCTGCTAGCTCACTCACAGCTCTTCCCAGCACCAGATCAGGGGGCTGGCCAGGCCTTTTCTGTCTCCATTAGAAGACGCGAACTTGTGCCCTGAGTGGTGCCCTGACTCCCTGGCTGTGTGCAGGGCAGACAGCCATCGTGAGGCTGAGTGAGGAGTTGCCAGGGCCCCAGCCTGGGCTGGGCGGCATTGAACCCCATCTAACTGGCCAGGTCAGGGCTGGCAAGCAGATATATGGTCTGCTTTAGCATTTTAAAACCTTTTTATTCTTAGATCATTATTATATTCCTTGTGGAGAAGGTGGCCCCTGTACATAACATCTCAGTTCTTGTTGAACTCTCCCCTTCTTCTATCTTCTTTCCACCTTTTGGTTCCCTTCCCTATTGCAAAAAAAATGAACTTATTATGAGCAGCAGAAGAAGAAGCCAGTGTCAAAAGCTGAGGAGAATTACGAGAGCAGGGCTGAGAAATCCACTTAGCATTGGGTGGAGCAGATGCTTGGTCTTGGTGAGCCCGTGGCAGGGGCACAGGCTGGGGTGGCTGCGTTCTGTGGGCTGCCAGCCAGCACAGGGCAGCGTGCCGGATGCTCAGAAAGGGCAGGCTGCTCTGGTTAGCGGGAGCACATGAACTGTCCCGCAGCAGCAGAGGAGCTCATCTGGCTTGAGAGCCAGTCTGCAAAGGGCAGCCAGCCCAGCTCCATAGAGCAGACTGAGGCTGTGGCTGGGAGGCTGGCAAGGGCACGCTGCCTGGGGAGTGAGGCCTGGAGCCGAGCTAGCAGCTGGTCAGGCAGCACCAGCTGGCTTTGCAAGTCCAAGTCCAGAGAGCCAAAGGGCCTGGGTGGGACCGTCCCAGGGGCGGGTGGGGAGGGAGTTCTGCAGTGCCAGGGACTCAATGCCAGAGAAAGACAACTCTGTGGACTTTGGTGATTTTTCTCCAACATAGGGGGATTTAAAACAAAACAAAATGAATTGGTATCACAGTTTAAATGAACTCCCATTAAAAGCAGCTAACAAGGTTGGTTTTAAACAAAACAAAACAAAACAAAACAAAGAGAAAGAAAACTCCCAGTCTATCCGTTGGCTTTCAACAACCCACAAATGTGTCTCCAGCTGGCCTCTACTTGTAAGGCACAGAGAAGGCAGAACTGACTACAGACAGGACAGTGAGTGCTCGGAAATATTCTTGGCTGCTAAACATGTGCCTTCTTTTCTCTCCTGTCAATGTATTACTTGTGGCCCCACAGTCGCCTTTAAGTTCATTTCAGTCTCCAAGATCTGGGTCTGGAAGCACAGTAGCCATATACACAAAATTTAAGAGATGAGGAGATTACAGGTTGATTCATCACACGTCATCAGTTTAAACATGCCTGAAGAACTGGCCGTAATTACCATCACCAGCATGTTCTGTGCAAGATAAGAAGTCTTCAATTTAACCAGAGTTTTATAAGAAGATATAGGTAAGCCTACAGAAATGTATTTGCTATGGTTTGTATCTAGATGTCCCCTAAGCCCTCATGCAGCCCTGGGGTGACAGGCTTCTAGAGCTTTTGATTGACTCATGGTCTAAGGCTGGGATTATGGGTGTGTGTGCTACACCCACCTTGGGGTGGGCAGCCTGCATACAGTACAAGGGAGGGAGAGAGGCATGCTCTGGACTGCTCCTCCCTTTTGCTCTTGCTGCTTTCGCTATCTTGAACTGCTGCCTTCTGCCATGGGCCACCCTGCCTCAGAGCCAGCTAAGTGTGGACTGAAACATCCACAAACTGTGAGTGAAAGAAACCTTTCCTTCCTTAATTCTGAGAGTCAGGTATTTTGTCTCAGCAACAAGACAGGATTTGTAAAAAGATGTACAAGATGGGCAGTATGACAAATATGAAAAATGACGCTAATTACATAATAGCTCTCTTTCCACTCTGATCTTGATATGTCACATGCATTGGGCACATTAAAAAATTGGGGAATATAAATTAATTAAATGAATACAAACATTAGGCACACAGCAGCACTGTCCTTGCTTTGAAAGGGGCAGCCTTGCAGGCATTTAAAGACATAGAGCACACTGATAAAGACTAAGTAAAAAAAGTAATTTACAGACCTGTGATTTAAATATTTCACCTTTGGAAAATTTATTGCCTTAATCTGAAAGAATGAATTCAGAAGAGGGAACACAGTAGGAGATGCTAATAGGTCAAAACTGTAATTTAAAGTACAGTTCTAATCGCTCCATCACTGGTCCACGAAGCCTGGCTCCCTCTGGTGTGCTGGTGTGCTCGGACTGCTGTGAGCCCAGTCAGCCCAGAGGAGCTGATGAGCTTTGTTCTTCTGTTGTCACATCTTGGACATAGAGCAGAAGAGGCGACACACTGGGTCCTAGCCAGCTGTCCCCATCACAGGGACCAGAGTCACAGGGGGCCTGAGGAGAAGGGAGAAACGTCCAGGCTAGAGCCCATGTGAGCACTCAGGCTTCTCTGTTTAGGCCCAGGAGAAAGGGTCTGTGCTGATGAACGTGGACTACTGCCATGGGAGGAAGCTCCCATATCCACAATGCTTGGGATCAGAACTACTCCAGAGTTTGGAGGTTTTTCTCAGATTTGGAATGCATGCATATACATAATGAGGTATCTTGGGGAGAGGAACCAACTCGAAACATGAAATTCCTTTATGCCTCTCAGCTACCTTATACACAGACACCTCACGCACACTGCCTAAAGGTAGTGTTATACCATACTCCAGATACTATCTTGCATGGTGGAGGCTCTTCTGCTACTGGTGTATTATGGTTTAGATCCGGGCCATCCCGCAAGAGTCTCATGTGCTCAGAGATTTGGCTCTGGATGTTGCCCAGACCATGGGGCACTACACTCAACATGGGTTAGTCCACAGCAGAGTTCAGAGCTGAAGAAGCTGCTAGGAGCTGGGGCCTGGTTAGGAGGGTGACACTGGCAGTGTGACCTGGACGGGTGCGTCTCCCTTCCGGCTCCTCCCTCTGTCTCTGCTTCCTGGACACCATGAGGAGAGCAGTTCTCCTTCGCTATTCCCTCTCCGCCATGGAGCTGACTAAGATCTTTGGGACCACAAGCCAAGAAAACCCCTCTTCTCTTTTAAGCTATGTGTATGGGGCCAGCGATAAGGAAAGTAAGATCTTTCTTTCCTATAATGTAATCAATATAAGAAAATAAGTGACACCTATTTACACCATGTTTAAGCTCATAATTCAGTGGTATCGAGCACATTCTCCTTAGTTCAGTAGCATTCTTTGAGGACACAACTCCTATAGATGTGAGCTCATGTCTCTCAGCTGCTCCTGCAGGTCCTGGCCATAGCAGATTTAACTAAACGTGGTAACACTTGCTTTCACCCCAGGGCCCCTCCTGCCACCTCCCCTTGGCTGACATCAGGCAGCAAGTCCGTGCTAATCCTCAAGCACTCCCAGCTCCACTTTAAAGGGCAATTAGTAGCTTATACAACTCCTTATTTATTTACTCAAAAGACTTAAACTTCTTCCGGGCTGCTCTCTTCTATCGTGTAAAATGCATGTTTGGGACCTTTAAAAATGAGTATTATTTACCTGATAGGACTCAATGGTTTCTCTGGAGCCATTCCGTTTTATTGTGAAAATCAGTACTAAGGGGGCTCTTTAAATAAGAGCTGAGTTTTAGGCACGCCAGCCCATGTCATGAATGCAGTGCAATGCAGCTGACGGGGCTGAGAGCCACAAGGCTATGAGGGCCGCATACGTGGCCTCCCCTCAGCAGAAGCGGGGCTCAGGGCTTCTGCTTCATGAATGAGGTTGTGTGTCACGGAGCCTGGTTAGAAAGGAGAGTACTCTGAGGAATGAACAGCTTGGCAACTCCTGCTCTTCGCAGGCATGGACAACATTAGGTTCAGGCTCCCCTGGGTTACCTGAGACCCACTGCTTGCTTTTGAAATGATAAGTATCACTTGCTTTGCAATAGTGAAATAATTACAATTCTTTGGAGCTCAGCTGAAGGGCAACAGGGACATCTCTTCTATGTTGGTCAAGTAAGAAGTGGCTGCCAAAGACTTGCTGGGCCAAAGGCAGAGACACCCATGACCCCCACCTCGGGCCCTGGGTCAGCTCTCAGGGAGGACAGGCTAGCTTAGAACAGGTACACAAGGATGGGAGAGAAAGAAGAAGAGACATTTCTTGGAATTTGTTTTCCTAGAAAGGTGATTTAAAAATATGCCCACACTCAGGAACCTCATATGAGGAGCACATTCTACTACATTTCTGTCTTGGCTCTGGAGCCGATGGGAGGGCTTAAATCAAAGAGCACCTCTGGCATCTGGATGAGTAGTGTTTCTTAGAGAGCACTTGAGTAATCACTGTCATGGGGAAAGACTAACAAAGTTCATTTTCTATTAATCACTTTTCTAAGTCACATTTCTCACCGCTGAGAGAAAAATACCCACAAATACACACACAAATTAAAGGAGGAGACACTGACTTTGGTGCATAGCTACACTCTGGGGCAGAAAAGGCATAGCAGAGGAGCATAGCAGAGGAGAGGTGCTCGTGGCCTGGGGCCCGGGAAGCAGAGAAAGCAGCAGGGAGGTAAGTCCTCTTAGGCCAACAGAACCACCTCCTAATAGCACGGTGAGCTGCGGATCCAACAGGGGACCAATGTATGGACGCCTACAGCGCCCTCAAGATCATTCCCTAAGTCTCTCTCAACACAGGAGGATTTGGGGGGACATTAGATCTAAAACATAGCATCACCTCATTTAATCTGTCCCTGACCCCTTCAGAGAGGGGATCATCACCACCCTATTTATGCAATGGCAAATATTTCATCCTCACCTTGTGCAAATGCAGGTGAGTATTTGAAGCCAGTTCCAGCTCTAGTTCAAAGATCCAAAGCCAAGCCCATTTGCCCCACTATCTCTTATAAAAAAAGGAGAGATTAGGGACAAGCGGTACAGAGGGTTTTTTTTTCTTTTTTCTCCTTTTCCTTACCACCAGAGCAGAGTGGTGTAGTCTGCACCTCGGGTGGGTCTTGTTTAAAAGGCACATAGTAGGATAGGACAGAATAGTGCCTTTGTGTAAAGTGTGACCTACTATGTGAGGTGTGGTTCCCTTTCTCCAGGGCTTGCCTGCACCAGCCAAGAGCACAGCAAGGCAGCAGAGGACAGACACAGCCTCACAGAGGCACCAGTGGGTGGGATGGGAGTGGCGCAGGGGGCTATGGAAGGTTTCTGGGTGGATCCCATGCTTGGAGGAAGCCAGCTCCAGCCAGCTCGGACAGACGCTGTCCCTGGCAGATGGCAGCTGAGACACCTGAGCGCTGCCCTGCAGCCCAGCCCAGCCCAGCCCAGCGCAGCCTGCTCCTGCATTCTCTAGCCCTCTTGTTCCTGGGTCACGGGGCCACCATCCTCCACAAGTTACTTAAAGGGTCCCCTCCAGGTGCCTTCCTCTGGGCTCTGAGGGCCCTCCAGGGTTTCACCTGTACCTGGAAACCCTGCTCACTGCAATTTTAGGGAGAGCAGGTTGGAACCTGAAGGGAAATGGAACTGCACTGACAATATCGGGCTCTTCAGGACCCTAATGGTGACTTCTTCCTTCCTGGCTGAAGCGCCCTTGTGAGGATTACATGAAGTAGTGCATGTGAAATGCCCAGAGGGGTGTGTGTGACTGTTTCCTAGGACCCGCAACTATGTGTACAGTGACGTGTTACTGTACATGGCTCCTAGTCCCATGCCTACATCCTCCTTTGTGAAACTGTAAACTCTTCAGGGGGCAGATAGGGCCCTGAAAGAATGACTCAGGACCATAAATATTCACTGAGTAAATCAAGGGGTAGGGGAAGAGGGATGAATAACTGGCAGAGAACGTTTTAAGTCCCATCACAGTACAGAGTCCAGAATGAAGAGGGGGCAAGAGAAGGAGCCGGAAGGCATCTCTTCTAACCCTATGTGGAAGCAACCTTGTCATAGCACAGTATTGCCTCTTTTTGTTACTGATTCTTGATTTAATTGCACTGGGTGCTGTAGATATTTTGAAGCTTTTGAGTCTTCCTACTCTTGGACTAGCATTTAATCCTCCCGCCCCCCTGCATGGCAGACGGCAGCGCCTCTCCATCCTACAAGATCTTTATGAGCAGGGCTGGATGCTCTGGCACCGATGCTTTAACTGCCACAGTCCCCCTCATGATCAGCCCCTACTCTTCACCCACCCTTCCCGAGGCAGTCTGTTGTGATGGTGGAGGACCAGTTTCAGAAAATTGCTTTCCATTGTCAGTCCAGAGCTGCCTTCATTTATCCACAGAGCATGCATGGACTTCCTTCCTTTCTGCTTGCCTTCGTATTTGCTACCTTCTTTCATTGATTAGATGGCTCATGGCATTTCCTAATTGCCAGGTACTTTGGGAGGCGCTAGGAACAGGAGGACAAGCTAGCAATAAGTATAAGCGCAGATGTACAAGGTGACCCTCACCACCTGTTCCTGACCATGGAGGAGCAGGAGGAGGAGGAGGAGGAAGAAGAGGAGGAAGAGGGGAAGGATGAGGAGGGGGAGGAGGAGGGGGGAGAGGTTCTATTAAGTGGAGGCCAGAAGACCAGGATCCAGTTACAGCTCAGCCACTTGTCCAGGACTCAGTTTTCTTTCCTATAAAATGTGTCCTATCTACCTCTCAGCATCACTGTGAAAATCACAAAATAAGACAGTATCTGTTTATGGTGGTACATGTTTGTAAGCCCTGCACTCTGGAAAAGAGAGGCAGGAGGATCACAAGTTTGAGTCCAACCTGGGCAATGTAGTGGCTTACTGAGACCCTGTCTTAAAGTTAAAAAAAAAAATCAGTACAATTTTTTAAAAGGCCTGGAGACATAGCTCAATCCCCAATATCTCAAAAAAGAAAGCAAAGCCAAAACAAACTAAAACAAGCCAATGGGACAGCAGCTCTAAACACTAAAGCTCTTTAAAAAACGTGTTCAGGGGGCTTGGCCCTAGCTCAGTTGTTTCAGTGGCTGCTTCCACAAAGCTGCCAGCCTCAG
>NDGN011347269.1:0-11002 GCA_002564285.1 Tympanoctomys barrerae | reverse complement strand
TGAGCTGGCCACACACACACACACACACACACACACACACACACACAATAAATAAATAAAATTGAAATGAAAACTAGGGCCAACTAGATAGCTCAGCAGACTAAAGCGCTTGTTTAGGCAGACACAGTGGCTGGGTTCAGTCCCCTGCATGCCACTCTGGCCCTACTTCCAGGGCATGGTGAGACAGCATTTGAGACTAGGTGTGGTGGCACGCACCCGAAATCCCAGCACTTGGGAGGCTGAAAACAGGAGAATCGCTATGAGTCCGATCCACACAGGGAGACTCTGTAGAACCTGTAATAAATACATTTTTAAAAAAGAAAACTAAATTCATTCCATTTCTTGGAACTCCACTTCCTCCAAGCGCAGGCCTTGGCTGTGCCTCATCTCAAGCCAGCGTTAGGCTGGGAAGTCTCTCTGGTCTCTGAAACACACAGCTCTGGGTCTCCCTGGCCCTTGGAGATGACCACACCAAGGTTCTGTGGCTCCTCACCTGGTTCTCTCTGGACTCTTATATCTGTTAATTTTGCTGGCAACAGTGTCCCAGACCTCGATGACTTGGGTGACAGTGGCTGCTCAGTGCCCGGCTCATTACAGGAGGGGGCATAGGTGAGTGCAGGCCAGGTCAGTGGGGGTGCAGAGGACACTTGAGGCGACAGCACCCGCTGCCTGTTTTTGGGGCGAGTCCTGCACCAGAAGAGCGGCTCCATGAGGTCTCAGTCTTGATCAGGCAGGGTCGTGCCTCCATTCCCCGTCTGCTGTCTCCTCACCTCTCAGAGCCACCAGGACTCGAGTCCAGTGCCAGCTTGGTCCTGGGTCCCTCGGCCTGAGCAGCAGGTGCCTCCCCATCCCACTGTCCTCGCTCACTCCTGCGCCAGGCCAACCAGGCTGGCCACGCACATTCCCCAGGGGGCCCTGGCCACCGCTTCCTGGACTGGCCCCCTTAGCCTTGTTCTCCTTTCTGTAAAGACCACCAGATGTGAAATTTTAAAATATGAATAAGAAATGAGCAAACTCTTTTGTCTGAAGCAAACCTCCCACAAGACAGTATTCCATCCACTGCTGTGACACGAGCCAGCACCAGGTGACCCTCTCAAGGTCTGTTCTTGGCACCGCCGTCAGCCTGGTCAGCAGCACCAGCCAGGTCACTGGCTGTCCAGGTCACTGCTTCTGTCCTCTCCCGGTTCTGCCCCCTGTGGAAGCCGACCCCCCAGCCTCCACCCACACCACCTGTCCAGATTCCTAACTGCAGGCCAGCCTGTCAGATATGGAAAGTCACAGTGCTAAGGGGTGATGGGGATTTCTTTGTCCTCAGAGAACCCTGACTACATGGCTAATTCTACGGTGACAGTTGACCTTAGCTTGGCCAGGGCTTGGTGAAGGTGAGGAGTTAGAAACCGGGTCATGGGAGAAGCGAGGCAAAGGGATCGATTCAGGCATCAATAAGTCTGCCCGCAGCTCGTCATCAGAGTCGCATGGGTGTCGTGCTGATGGGAGGGCCACCACTCCTAGGATGCGATCCCAGAGCTCGAGAGACCGAGGCCGAAAGCTCAAGACCAGTCTCAACTACATAGCAAGACTCTGTCTTAAAAAAAAAAAAAAAAAAAGATTGTTATCTGAGTCCAAATGCGAAGAGGCTGCACTTCACCAGAGTCCTCTGTTGGCCACGACCACAGACAATGGCAAGCAGCAGCCCAGGTGACCTTGTGGCTGGCACTTGCTGGGTGCAGGTGTGGGGCCCCAGTGACACTTCCCCATGCAGGTCTCTCTCATGGAGCTCACCGGCAACTCCTGGACTCCATCCAGGCCCAGAAACACCGTGCAGCTGGGAGCCAGAGGCAGGAGCAGCAGGAGGGAACAGTCTGCAGCCCCAGTGGCCTCACACCCAGCTCGTGGCGTGCACCAGCTCGAAGAGCAGAAAGCAGTGGGCAGGTGGAGGGGCAGGTGGAGGGGCAGGTGGAGGGGCAGGTGGAGGGGCAGGTGGAGGGGCAGGAAGGAAAGGAGGGTGGAGGGACGGGCATAGCAGTATTCCCATGTTGCCTCTGCGTGGGAACAGCTGCCTCCCACCAGAGCCATGAGCAAGTGCCACCGCACCTGCCCGGGCAGGCTGGTGCCGGCACGATGCCACCCCTTCCCGCAGTGTCCAAGGGCAGCGCAGGCGGGCAGCTGCTCTGGCCACACTGCTGGGCCTGCAGCGTGAGGGTCAGCGTCGCTCTCTGACAGGTAGCCCTGGCCGCGCCTGGGGAGCAGCCAAACCAGCCTTGGGGCTGAGCGCCCGGGAAGCAAAGACGCCACCGAACGCCGCAGCAGCCGGCGGGGGCGCTGTGGTTTGCAGGTTCCCTCCGCTGCCCTCCTCGGCTGCTGAGTCAGGGCTCCCCTACCGCGGGCCTCCACGCAGACAAGCAGCCCCCTGGAAACCAGCAACGCCCCGCTTCTCTCAGGCCCCTCCCCTCAGCAGCCCCGCCAACCCCAGCTGCTACAGCTCGCTGTCCTTTGGTTCTTGAGAAAGCCATGTCACATGCTGTGTTCCCTTTTGTGTTTGGCTGTCACTTTTGTCATTGTCGTGCTGCAAGAGGAGCCCAGGGATACTCTGCCACTGAGCTCCATTCTCCGACCTTTTAGTTTTCTATTTTGAGACAGGGCCTTGCTAAATTGCCCAGACAGCCTTGAACCTGCAGTTCTGCATCAGCCTCCCAGGCAGGTAGGAATACAACCAGTAATAATAAGGTTAACTTTTTTTTCAGAACCAGGGATTGAACTCAGGCCCTTGCACTTGCCAGGCAAGCGCTTATTTTACTGAGCTATAATGAGTCACGTTTATGCTTCTCTGAGCAGCTGTAGATCACGCTTTTGGTGCTGAGGAAGAAATCCCGGGGGCCGGATCTCATGTGAAGGTGTGCAACCTCGCTAGTTGTCAAAGAAATGCAAATCAGAACCACAACAATGCATTTTCACACTTTCAACAACAGTGAAAAACAGACTGATAGTGTAATAGCTCTCGATGTCCCCACAAAGTTTCACGTGCTCCCAGGTGGGGTCTTTGGGAGGTGAAGGGCCACGCGTGTGAGGTGCTGGGTCACAGGCATGTATTCCTGGATTTAGTCCACTGGTGCATTTACAGTGGTGTGATCCTGAGAGGTGAAGCCTGGTGGCCTTTGTGGATGTGGCCTAGAAGGGCTTATATCACACACACACACACACACACACACACGCATGCATGCACGTGCATGCTTCTGTTTGTGAACTGAATTGTTTGTTCACAGTCTGTTCACACTTCAGCTCACAAACAGAAGCTTTAGGCAAAGTTTTTCTTCAGTCCTTGAACTCCACATTGAGTGATGAACATGACCCTGGCCATCTTTCCACACAAACACAAACACAGTCATCCTCCCCAGAAATGGAGCAGATCAAGCTCATGAACTGAGATACGTATCAGTGTATCCCTCCTCCCGCCTGATTGCTCTTTCCCCTGCCTGCTCTGCCAGGGGCTGCTTCTCCTCTGTGATGCCCCCTGCCTACGAGCCAGCCGACTGTGGACTGGAGCCTCTACACACTATGAACCACAAGAAACCTTTCCTTCTTTGACTTGTGGCTGTCAGGCATTTTGTCCCAGCAACAAGAAAGAACTACGGGAATGTGGAGAAGCTGGACTGTCATTGCCGTCAGCACTGAGGGGGTGGTAGGCTCACAGAGACGGGCTGCAGTTCCTAAGACACACTCACCTGGTTCTGGGGCCACCCAGGTATTACCCAAAAGAGGAAGCAGACACGCGCAGAGACCTGTGCCGTGTTTGGAGGGATGTCATAAGAAGCCTCTCTGTGCAAACAGCTCACGTGTCCCTCCGTAAGAGAACCTGCACGTCCAAGTCCTTTGTGGGCATGGCCTAGAAGGCTCGTATGATACACACACACACACACACACACACACACACACGGACGAGTCCCTCTTCACCTTTCGGGCTTCGGTATGTGCAAAGGACAGTGTCAGTGCCGCACAGGTCGTTATCACAGCAACAGTATGGAAAGCGGCTGACAGACGGGGCTTACCTTGTTCCATTGCTGAGTAAATGAGGCAAAGACAAGGGAAAGGTGGGGGGCGGGAGGGGAGAAACCCACATGTTATCGGCAGCGAGGTCTGGCTTGCAAACCTCCTTCCCTTGGATCGTCGCTGCTCTCCACCCGCCGCAGCCAGAGGGTACCTGGTGCCAGCAAGCAACCTCCCCTAAAGCAAGATGAAGCAGCAAGTCCCTTCCGTGACTCCCAAGCAGCAGCCTAATTTCTTGCATATGGTGACCCGTCCAAGCCATGAAGTACCCATTACTGCATCTTTCCCTTCGTTTTTGTCCTGCATTTAATGATCCCCCCGCCCTCAGAAAAGCACCTCGCCACTCCTGGGGAACAAGCAGGAGAGGAAGCGCAGCACTCATACACACGTGCACACCGCCGCCGACACAGAGCTGGGCGTGTTGCCTTCTCTGTCCATGCACACATAGCGCATGCGCGTCTTGCACACGTGCCCACGATGTGCTGTGTGAATCACGAGCCCCTGACAGCCAAATGCCCAAGCACAGTGTCCACATGGAGGCTCCCGTGGCCGACGCTGCTGTCCACTCCCTGCTGTGCTCTCTCAGGACACAGCATGTTTTGAAGGACCCCACATGATGTGAGAACGGTGAAAAGACCAGATGTGGAACTGAAGGAGGAAAGCCTCCCCCGACATGTCTGAGCAGCTGTTCCACAGCTGGGCACGTGGAGTCCGAGCCCACCTCCACGGTCCCACATGGACAAGAGGAACGTGGTTCCACGTGGGCTCAGGCAGGGTCCTGTGGCCTCGAGGACAGAGGTGGACAAACGGTGGAGCATGTATCTCAACTGGATACTCCAGAAGGGTGGTCAGGGGCGGTCGAAGCCCCATGAGGGTGGTGTTAAGGCTGGCCCCACTCTCTGCAGATGGCTTTTATTTTCAGGGTCTTCTAAGTCAGTTCTGCAAAGCCAGGCGGGATTTGTAATGTCCAAGCCTTTGGTCACTGAGGACGCCCTTCCCAGTCCTCACAGCAGGATCTGCTCCTCTCATGTGGGTGGGGTGTTGGACACAGCCACGGCTCTGTGGGCTGCTTGCACCTCCTCACCCCACCCTAGATTCCTGAACCCATCACCATCGCAAGAAAGAGGAGAGAGGAGGCAGCGGAAGGACCACGCAGAGCCCCAGCCTCCCTCCACCCACCACACAGCTGGCAGCACGGGGCTTTGATCTGAACCCACGCTGTGCTGCGTCGTCTTGGGAATTTCAAATTCTCTTTCATTTTACCCAGCGGCTCCCTGTCAGCACCTCCCACCCCTGAGTCAGGCTGAGGATTATGGATCCTTCTGCCTGTTGATGTGTTTTTCTGACCTTTGTAGTACATACAGAAGGAAGTGGCTGGAAGAAGAAAGGGGGAGCCCCCAGTCAGCCACACCACACAGAAAGGGCAAGTGGGGTGCTGGGGTAGGGAACTCTGCCGGGGGGTGCCTGGTCCCCGCAAAGGATGGGCCAGCCTGGGCTCAGGGACACGCAGGGCCTCTGGTCTCTGCCATTCGCTTCTGTTGAAGACCCTGGCGGGGCTCCTTGTTCTGCTCTTTGTGTGGATTCCTCAGTGCCCTCCTTCCTCCCAAGCCCAGGTTCCTGTTCAACCCTGTCCTTGGGACTCCATCCTGGCACAACCTCGGCACCAAGGAAGAGGGGTCGCACGTCAGGACACCCACTGCCCATACTGAGAGGTGTCTGTGTGTGCAGGCACTGGGCACAGCCTGTCCTGGTCCCCCATGCTGGACACATGGCACGGCTATGCTCCCAACAGGAAGGCGTGTGGGACACAAGCCCCCTCCCCAGGTACAGGACATTCCTCTCTCAAAACCATGATGCTAGAGCTCTGTGCATCAGGGACAGATTCAGGTACTGCCAGAGGGGGAGTTGGGACCCCAAGAGCACCCTGGGAGAGGGGTTGCTGCTGGAAGGGAGCCGTACCTTACTGTCCAGACAGTGAAGACCCCGCCTGTCCTTCCTGTGCCCTGGCTGGGCTGCCGCCAGGTGCCTGGAGCTGAGGGGCTGGAGACTCATCCAAGACAACCCAAGCCCATGCCACAGGGCGTGGGCAGCGCCCTGCTGGGCCAAGAAATGCGGAGCCTAGTGAAAGACGGGGCAGACAGCAGGGTGGGAGGGGGGCCCTACTGTCCTCTCCTCAAGGTCAGTGTCCTGGAGGACCAGACCGACCCGGGTGCAGGGGAGCCTCTGGGCAGGGCCTCTGCACCCCAACGTGTCCCCTTGCCCTTGCTGTTGGGATATGACCCATGCCTGCATCTCCACCCCTCGCCCTCCTCTAACCACAGAAGTCACCTTTCCCACAGGGAGGGCAGAAGCTGAGAACCTGGAGCAGCCTCCCCGAGGGGTGGGGTCAGGGCGCTGAGACCTAGCTCCCTCAGGCAAAAGATGGCGAGTCTGGCCAAATGCTGCTCCCGTCCTCAGTGGCTGCATAACGACTTCCCTGGCCACAGCACGCAGAGCTGCCACGCAGGCGGAAGTGTCCTTAGCCGCGGCTTTGTGCCTAGGAGCTGAGCAGCATCTGACCCCTGGTCTCTTGTGGTGACCTGAGGGCTGCAGCCCATGGGAGGCTCACAGGCATCACGTGGTCTCTTCAAGGTGGTGGTCACCAGCCAGCAATCAGGGAAGGCTGTGGGTGGGCGAACCCCCTGCCCATCAGAGACCCTCCAGGGCCCGGCCAAGGGTCCTCCTGGTCCGTGGCTATGGCCCTTCTGCAGGTGACAGGAGAGGTCAAAGTGGGAATGGCTAAGCCAAAGTCCTGCTGCAATCAGCGATTTCAACAATTCAAATAAATAAATATGCAAAAATTAAAAAATAAATAAATAAACAATTCAGAAGTCAGGTGCTGCTCATGCGGTGAGCTCCGTGGTCCAGCGCCACGTCCAGCACAGTGTGGCCTGTATCCTTTCCCTAATGTTGTGATAAAAAATATTTTAAAAGAGGAAGCCTCATCTCTCACACACTTTAGCCCTCATGCATATTTTAGACACAGCCCAAGAAGGTTCCTCTTTGCTCCAAAGTGTCCAGCAGGGTGAGGCTGGACTCACCAGCCAGCGGGTGGTGGCTTGGAGCAGCAAGTGGGTCCCCCAGAGGCTGCCCACACAGAGGCCACCCTTTGCTGGGCATGTATGGCTCATGCCTCGTTCATGTGGGTAGCGTGTGCACAGAACAGTGTCCGGGTATCACGTGAGGCCGGGCGGTGGCCACGGTGAGATCCGCCCCACCTGCTGCTGTCTCCCAGCTTCACCTTGCAGGTCGGTGCAAGGCACCCGGTCCGGCCCCACAGCGCTCATCCATCCTGTCGTACCAGACAGGCCCAAGGTGGTCTTCACGGGCTCCAAACACTGCATCCGCTGTCTCTCCCGCTCCCCGCTCCCCGTGGCCCTGGTGCTCAGCGTGTGGTTCTATGCCGCGCTTGAGTGGGGGGTGGGGGCCTGCACAGCCCACCCCTCCTGGATCTGCCCAGCAGCCAGGCAGCACCCACACCCCGCTGCTTCCCTGTCTGCACCCGCAGCACCTGGGCTCCCCAAGCACCCTCCCTCTTCCTCCCATCCCTCCTGCCAGGTCTCCAGTGTTCTCCAGAGTCCCCGCCCCCATAGGGCCAGCGCTCTGCACTCAAGGTCAGGCGGGAACTTGTGGGCCATGTCTCGTCACAATCAGTTCCAACAGCCTCCTGGCTTCTCAGGCAAGGCAACCGCTGCGGTGCAACTAATCGAGGGACTGAAGTTGTAAACATGTTCTAAAACATCGCTCCCCCATCGCTCTGTTCACACCTCAGTCCCAGCTTTCAGAGGCAGAGGCAGGGGGATCATGAGTTCAAGGCCAGGCTGGGGGTCCAGGGTGAGCACAAGGCTACAAAGCAAGGCCCTGTTTCAAAATCAAACTGAACACATTACCCTTCTACATCTCTGGGTTGCAGTGGAAAGAATCTGCAGGACCATGGCCTGAGGAGTTCACAGCTGTCCCCCACCAGGCACAGTCCTCCCCGCTACATGTCCTGGCTGACGTCAGAGAGGAGCACAAGGGAGGGGCACAGGCACCGGGGCGCGCCCTGTTCAGCACAGCCCAGACCACACCGCCCTGTCCATCTCCCCTCCTTTCCACTCTGCCCCACGTGGGCGGGCAGCAGTTCGTGGTCTCCCTTGCTCAGGGTCCCAGCTCTCCCTGCAGCTTGCACCAGTGGGATCACTGGGCCCAAGAGATGAAAATACAAAAGGCCCCACACAGAGGCCAAGGGTGCCCCTCTAGTGCCCTGGAGAACACCCGGCTGCCTCCAGCACCTGTGTGCAGAGCAGGACAGGAGGCCTCGCCCTGGCCACAGCCACCAGCGTCACCTAGCTGTGGGGCGGGGCTCCTGTCCTGCCGTGGCAACCATGCCATCCTGCCTCAGTTCTGCACCTCGTGGCTCAGTGCTCGTCAGCATACTGGGGGTCAGGAAAGGAGCAGCCCACAGGTCCCCACTGTGGGCCACAGATGAGAGGACCTGGAGGTCCAGAGGGGCAGGAGCAGAGTGACACCTCAGCCGGAAGCCCTGGTCCCAAAGGAGACTCCATTGCTGCCACCAAGACCCCTGCAAGCAGGCGTCTCGAAAGCCTTAGCGACGTGGGTATTTGTTAAGGCCAATGGGACTGTCAGCACAGGCCAGCAATCATTTCACCTAACTGTCACAGCCACCTACCTTTCTCACCACGAGGAGCCACACAGGCAGAAGCGGCTGCCCTGGAGGTGGGTCTGGGTGGCCCATCCCCCTGTGGGAGGAGGATGTGGACCTTGGACTGTGAGGGGTCAGTGGGCCCCCGAGCAACACAGGTCACTGCTTGGTTGCAATACCCAAGGAAACCTGCCTCACCGGACCCCAGGGAGGACCTGGAGGGGACCATGCTGAGTGACACAAACCAGACATGGAGACACCGCGCCATCTAGAGTGCATGTGGACCACGTAGACACAGATGGTAGGACGGTGACCTCCAGAAGCGGCCGTGGGTGGGACCCCCATCAGGGCTGGAAGCCTGGGCCCCACCGAGGGGGGCTCCAGCAGCTGCCTCCCTGCCGCGGCGCCTCTGAACTCGCCCTGAGCCCCTCCGGCCTTTCAGCTCGCCTCCCCCTGCTGCCCCAGTGGACGCGTCTCGGCACAGGTCCCCAGAACCAGTCCCTGCAGGTCAAGGGGAAAGGTGGGCGGGCCTGCAGCACTCCCCTGGAGCCAGCGGGGCAGGAGGGCGGGCTGGAGGGAAAAGCTGGCGCCGTGGAGGCCAGGAGCAGCACGCAGCCTCCGGGCGCCTGGGTGGGGAGACTCCTGGAAATAACCATTTGGTAAAGAGCAAGGAGCAGCTTTCTGTGGACACAAGAGAGCTCACGGGACATCCGGGAACACAGAGGAAGGCGGGAAACAGCGCAGCGCAGAAAGCAGAAAGGGCCGGTGGGGTGAGAACTGGCTGAGGACGGCCTCTCCGCCACACGCGAGCCCAGGCGAGGCGAAATTCGGGCGCATGCGGGGACATGGAGCCTGCAGTCGCTGCGGCTCTGGGGTGGACACAACTGACCAGCCACCCCGGCAGGACGGGCAGCGTCACGTGAGCAATGGACTCCCCGGCCACTGACAGCCGGAGGAAGGAAGTTTTTGGACTCATTTCTTTTTCGTCTTCTTCTTCATTAATTTTTAAGGATTTAAGTATGATTTTACCTTTTTTTTTTTTTTTNTGGCTGGCTCAGGCTGCCTTAAGGGCGGGCCTGGTATGGCCTGTGGAGCTGGGGATTGAACCACAGTCTACTGTTCCCGACAGGGTTTGTCCAAGCAGGTGCTTTAAACAGCTGAGCTAACCCAGAAGCCCCCTCTTTTTTCTTTTGGATTCCTTTTCTCTGTTTTAAATTTTACTCTGCTTTTTTCCCTCCTTTTTCCTCTCTGATACTTTTATCTGATTATAATTAATTTTTTACTCCTTAATAGGATCCTGCATCTCATATTTGTCTCCTCATCTTCCTTTTCTGTATTTCTCAATTTCTCTTTCCTTCATATCCCCTCCCCCATCTCTTCCCCTCTATTAGTATTACTACTATACTTTATTAACCCTCAAATATTTAGTTAGAAGATTTTAGAGAAAAAACAACAAAATGCTTACAAAGTCAAGCCCACTGGAATCTCAGCAGCTTTCCCAGCACAGGCCTTAGAGGCAGGAGAGCTTGAGAAGTGTTTCAAACCTTAACTGAAAACAGCTTCCGCCCAGACAACATGCCTTGCAGAGCTGCCTGTCACCATTGATGGACAACTGAGGCCTTTCAAGGACGAAGGACACCGAAGCAGCGCTCTGCAACAGTCTCAGGGATATCCTAGAAAAGGGGAATGAAACCCACCATACCAAAAGACTGAAGCAGTGAGCACACCAGGCAGGTGAGGAGCAAGCGGGGGGACCACAGGAAGTTAGTGCCACCACAGGAGCAAGTCAGCACGTTCAGCAAGAGCCCTAAAAACAGAGTTGGGGGTGCACGAAGGCGTCTGACCACTGCCACCCTGGGCTGAGTGGAGGCCACTGTAGTTAGCCCCCCCCCACCGCTGACCATGTACACTGCTGCCAACGCAGCCTCGAGGGCAGGCAAGCCCCAGGGAGCCCAGCCACACTGTCACAGGGGCTTTTGCAAGGGAAACAACATAATATAGGACACATTTTATAAGACTGCTTTATAATGAATCACCCAAGAATCATGTACAAGAGTGCAGGCCGCTGTCCTCACACTGAAGACCAAAGAACCCAGCTGAGGGCCTGGGTGCTAACATCCTGCAGGAGTCCAGCTGGAGACCTGGAGCCCATAACGGCGCCTCCCGCGAGACCAGAGCCCACGACAGCCTGATGCAGGTCTGCTTCACGGGAGGCCCAAGCTCAGTGGTGGACGCTAGGAGGTCTGTGCCAGCGGGATGAAGGGTCTGGGCCGG
>NDGN011347235.1:0-16097 GCA_002564285.1 Tympanoctomys barrerae | reverse complement strand
GAAAGAAAGAAAGAAAGAAAGAAAGAAAGAAAGAAAGAAAGAAAAGAAAAAGAAAAAGAAAAAAGCTACCTCTGACTGAGCAGGTCTGTGTCATCAGACACGGAGCCACACCTGCCCCTCCTGGCCAAGGCCCCCTCCTAGCCGCCTGCGTCCCCTGGAGCTGACCCCACCTCAGCCTCCCAGCACGTGCATTCTTTCTGCTGCTTTTGTAACCTGTGACAGTGGTGACACTGGTGGAAACTGCTCGGTTTCTGGCTTCTGCTGTCGGTATTACGGTGGTGGGATCCGTCCACGTGGGTCTGTAGACACCTGGTCTCTCTTGTCGCATAGAACCACACCACAGTGCAGCGGTGCCACTGGGGTTTGGGGTGAGCAGCACCGGGCCACCTCAGCTGTGCGCTGCGGTCAGGCGGGCCCGCTGCGGCCGGGAGCTCCGGGTCTCCGGTGTGCGCGGCCAGCAGCCTTCCCAGGCTGCACTTCAGCACGGAGCCCTCCCATGTGGCCCGACAGCGGACGCGGGTGCAGCGTGAGGGTGCAGGCGTGTGAGCGGCCCTCAGCAAGCGCTGGCCACTGTCCCTGGGAGGACGCCCGTCTCTGTGCGCATGGATTTCTTGTGCTGCCCTTTGCTCTTGGAGCTTGTGTGTGAGGATCACTGTGGAGTCTCATCAGGAAACAAAGACCATGTGTGCACCCCTGAAAGGCACTCACACTCTCCACTGCATGCAGGTCCTCTGCCACGTCCGGTCCCCCCTGGGTATCAGGAAGCCTGGTGTCTGCGTGGACAGTGTGTGCAAGGATTTCCCAGCAGCATCACTACAGACACGGGGCCCACGAGCCCTGTCTGCACAGGGTGTCTGACCCCTGCCCTCCGCAGGCCTGGACACCGCCCACCGCCCACAGCCAGCTGTCTCCAGGGGACGGCAGGGTCCTCCGGGCACAGGGCTGTCCACACTCTGAACCACTGATCAGACAGAAGCTGGGCCGAGCCCACTTGAACACTGTTGGTCACCAGTGAAAAGAGCCTCAGCCTCCCCTGAGGGCGAGCCTGGCACAGGCCCCACACCCAGCTCCTGTGACCCTGGTCCTCACTGGCAGAGCCACATGCAGGGTGCGTGGGCTTCTGGACTGGGCCAGCAGCTCCTTTCGGAACTAACTTTACAACTGGAGGCTCAGGATTCTCGTGATTCCTAAGCAGTCTGGGGCAGGGAACCGAAGGTCGGTGCTTGGGGCTGAAAAGAAACCCAGAGTTGAGGTTGGGAAGCTCAGAGGCATGGTGCGTTTCAAACCCTAATTTAGAAAAGGGCATCCTCTTCAAAAGTAGGTCTAACACTTGTAGATTACTTGAAATGCCTTGAGGAAATTATTCTCCAAAACTCGCCATTGTCATTATTAATAAGTGAGGCCTTCTGACACCCAGTGTCACCTCTGGATTTAAGGAGGCCATCGATTACGACCTCTGAGCACCCTGCTATGCACGCGGGGACAGGGTTTCGTCTGCTGTGCATTTGGACGCAGTGCACAGGGTCGGTCCCCATCCACGAGTGGTTGGGGTGTCACCAGGTGCCCCAGATGGGCCAGGCAGTGTCCTGGGCTACAGAAAGGTCTCCTCCATCGCACAGTGGTCAGGCACTGGTGCTCGTTCTCTGTGGCCTTCTGCTGTGGCAGGTGGAGCCAGGGCCACAGAGGGGCCTCAGAGCCCCCTCGGGAGCGCAGATCCCCGGGGGATCCGGCAGATCCTCGGAACCCAGTTTTGCTCCAGACTGAACTGAAAGAGGACAGCGGGACAGTGAAGCCGGCACAAGCCGCCGCCACCGCGCAGCAGCAGCCGCCGCCTGCTCACCATGGCTGGCTGGCTCTGCCCCGGAGCTCGCTGGCCCCCGGCGCGCAGTGCGGCAGGGCTGCCCGGTGCCAGAGAATTCAGCTTCCGGGGCTTCCTCCAGAAGAGAGACCCAGGGCCGGGAGGGCCAGTCTGCAGCAGGCTGCTCGCTTCCACGGACAGTTCATGAAAACACATTTCCTAGAAGAAGGAACTTTTTCCTATTGAGGAGGAAGAGAAAAGGAAGACAGGCATGGGCAGGGGATGAGGGTGGCGCCAGGCTGAGAGCATCCCTCCGGGTCCTGAGTCCTGGGGGAAGACAGGGTGCGGTCCAGGCTGCCCCGGGGCCCTTGGGCCGACCGGGACGTCGGGGAACAGAGTGCAGGCAAGCTCAGTGCTTGGGGCACATCGGAGCCACGAGTCAGGGCTCGCAGATGCCACTGCAGGTGGAGACCAGGGTGGCACGGGACCAGCCCTGTCCCCGGGCCGCAGGCGAGCAGATGCGGCTTCCGTGGGAACAGCTCTGCTGTCCTGAGCTCTGGCCCCGCTGTGTCCTCAGCTGTGACGCACAGGTGAAACAAAGCCGCCGAAGAAACTGGTTCAGTAAGAGGCAAGGGCCCCGGCAAGCAGGGTGGCGATGCGGAGAGCTGGCGATGCCGCCGCAAGGCACCCAGCGCCCCGCAGACTGTGCGGCGGCACCGCACATGTCAAACAGACAGACGGAACCACCTGCTGCGTGCTCAGCTGCAGAGCGGCTGGCAGAATGCCTGGGGCCCAGCTTGGGCCAGGGCCAGAGAGGCAGCAGGTGCGCGTTGTCCTGCTGGGGCTGTACCCGGACCAAGCTTCCTTGAGTTCTGTGAGCCACCCCACAAGCTATGGGCCGTGAGGAAGTGTCCTGAAGTCCCTCACCCTGCAGCAGCTGGTAGACACACAGGTGTCCACAAGCAGGGACTCGGGGTGACATCTAAGGGTCAGAGCTGAAGAGCGGAGGCCTCAGCTGTGCTCTCGGTATTAAGGTGGTGTGGGATCTGTCCACGTGGGTCTGGGGACACCTGGTTTCTCTTGTCATGTAGTGTTCCACCCGAACCACACCACAGTGCAGTGTTGCCGCTGGGGGTTTTGGGGCGACCAGCACTGGGCTGCCAGAGCTGTGCGCTGCCGAGTCAGGCGGGCCTGCTGCCTCACCGCGAGGCTTGGGGATGTCGATGTCAGGCGGGCCTGCTGCCTCACTAGGAGGCTCTGGGTCCTCAGAGAATTCAACTGTCAAACAGGTAGGAGTGGAGGTTGGCGGATGTATCAGCCGGGACGCACAGCTTGCTTGTCGAAGGTCTTGAAAGGGACAGCACTGGAGGGAGCTGCAGCGCGCCGGGCAGATCACGTGGTGGAGGGGGGAAGGGGANGGGGGAGGGCATAGGGAGGAAGGGAGGAGGCGGAGGGAGGGAGTCAGAGCCATCTTCACAGGGCGGGTGTGGGCCTCTGGGCCCGCATGTCTGTAGCCACCAGGTGCTGCCCTCTCCCTCTGCCTAGGCACAGGCCCACGTGGTGGGCTCTCCCTCCTGACGGTGCATGCTTGGCTGACATTTGTTGTAAACAGAACAGCACACACTGTCCCTCTGTGCCTGACCACTGTGCGATGGATGAGACCGTTCTGTAGCCCAGGACACTGCCTGACCCACCTGGGGCGCCTGGTGACACCCCACCCACTCTTGGATGGGGGACCGACCCTGTGCACTGCATCCAAATGCACAGCAGACGAAACTCTGTCCCCCCATGCATAGCAGGGTGCTTAGAGGTCATAATCGATGGCCTCCTTAAATCCAGAGGTGACACTGGGTGTCAGAAGGCTTCACTTATTAATAATGACAATGGCGAGTTTTGGAGAATAATTTCCTCAAGGCATTTCAAGTAATCTACAAATGTTAGACCTACTTTTGAAGAGGATGCCCTTCTGCTTCCTTTTTTTTTTTTTTCAGTACCAGACATCAAACTAGGGACCTTGAGCTTGCCAGGCAGGTGCTTTTACCACTGAGCTATCTCCCGGCCATCACGGCCCCTCTCAGACGACTATTCTGCCTTCTACCAATAGAGTGGGGGGCTCTATTCCCTTCCTTTCCCTCAAGATGCTGAGCCTGCTTAACCTTCTCCCCCAAACCAGGGACAAAGGACCCTCGTGTCACCCTCACTGCCCCGGAGGAGTCGTCGGCTCTGCCAGTGCATGGCTCTTGCTGGAGTCCTGGGCACGGCTCTTCCTGCTGCGCGCTTCCTCCGTGGACAGCCCGCCTCCCCTCCTGCACCCAGCAGCCTCCCTACCAGCCTCACTCTGCAGACGCTGCCCTCCACACAGTCCACCGCGCAGACTTGGACTTGGGCTCTGCACCTGCAGACTCGGCTCCTCCGTCCACTGCTGCCCTGAGTCCGGGCAGGACACGCATCACCACGCTGTGTCCTCAGTGCAGGCGACACTTCTAGGCGCCTGGGATAGTGCACAGGAGTGAGCTCCTCCCTAGCTGCCTCTCAGTGGATGCTTTCTGACTGCCTCTCGGAAGGCTACCATCCGGAAGGCTCACTCTCCTCACCCCTGCTTTTGTCTACGCACTGATTCTTTTTCCACACTTGCAGCGTTTTAAAAAAAATTATGTATTTGCTGAAGGCACCCGTGTTCCAACTTCCAGCCTTAAAATGAGCCTCCAACTCGCCATCCCGTTGCCTGCCTGAGCGCTCCCTCTGAGTGGCCAGCACAGAGCTTTGCTTATGCTGACCCCAGCCACCTCCTCCCCAGCTGTCTTCCCACTGCCTACGGCCTGCCGCCCTCCCCGGCACAGTGCAGAAATCTGGAGGTGGCGTGCCCTCTTCGGGCCTTGCCCTCGCCCTATGCCCACCCAGGCCAGCACAAAGCCCACGTCCGCCTGCCATCCCCTGGCTGTGCACCGGTGCGAGCCCACACGGCCTGTCCCCCACCTCCTCTCGCTGTCCTCAGCCAGTCTGCCCCATGCTTGCTCACACTTCTCACTGGCCAGCCCTGCATTTGGTGTCTCAGCCATACACCTTGCCTTGTCCGAGCGGCAGCCGTCCTTGTGTCCTGCTGTGCAGGCCTCTTGGCTCTGCTGTGCTCAGCCATCCTGGTGCTCTCGTTCTCTTCCTTGTGGGCTTGCCGCCCCTGGGGGTGCGTGCTGTGCCCTGCGTGACTGTGCCAACTTTGATTGCATTTCCTATGTGGTCGTCCAGAGACCCTTCAAAGAGCCAGCATGCACCCCAGTCTTCAACTCCCCTTCAGGGGGACCTGGAGCCTCACCAGATTCTCCATGAAGCAGTCTTGTGGTCGTGCTGGGTCACGTGACAGCTGAAGAAGTGTGACGGGAACCGAGCATGCTCGCAGCCTGTCCACGTGGGAGGAGCTGTCCTGCAGAGCGTCGGTCTCGCCAGGGGGCGCCCTCCTCCGCTGCCTGGCCCTCCCCGCAGCGTCCCTCCTCACCTCCCACCCTCCCTCGGGGCAGGGCAGGGCTCCTCTCCTTCTTCTGCCCTCACTTCCACTTCCTCTGGACTCCTTTTCTCTTTGCCGGTCCTGTGGCTCCCATGCTGCACGTGACGTGAACCCAGCAACTCCCCAGAGCAGTGTGCTAAGGCGCCATCGCGCAGCACCAGTTGGCCTGCAGATAGCTGGCTGGTGCTCATTTGTCTGCCTCAGGCCACCCAGGCTTCTTAGCCCATGTCCAACAGGATGCGCCTTTCTGCCTTTCACTGGCTGTGGCTGCCAGCAGGTGCCACGCCCCTCATCCTCCCCCGGACACTGCCGATCCCAGTTGAGGAAACCAAGCATCGCCACCCCGGGGCTGCTCACCAAGGGCTCAAGCTGGGCAAGAACACACTCTCCTGCCAGGGTGAATGAAAGACACTAAGTCAGCAGCCTGGCCTGCCTGACATCAGGCCTGCAGGAGACAGGTGCTCAGGGTGCCGGGGCTCAGGACGCTGCAGAAGGGAGCGGCGCACCGCTGTCCTGGGTCGCAGCCCCTGCCAGGGCACAGGAAGTAGAAAGCCAGAAGAGCAGGCAGCGGCTGTGAGACATCAGGCTAGCACTGGTGAGGCTCATTCCCTTCCGGCCCTGGTCAGCTTGGCCTGTGCACACCAGGAAGCCAGGACCAAGCTGCAGGCGAGCAGCACACTCAGGAGGTGCTGGAGCGGTGCAGCCCGGGGAAGCCAGTTGCTCGGAAGTGAAGGGTCCTGAACAGCCGCAGCAGCAGCAGAGCCGTGAGTGCAGACGGGAATCCAGCGGCAGAGCCCTGGCCATTGGGGGGAGCCGGCCATCAGCTCAGCGCGAGCGCCGCGTGGGCATGTGCTCGGGCTCCTCTGACCTGCATTTCTCGCTGTTTACACACTCTGGGATTTCGTGTATTTCTTCTGTCTGTGGAACTTTGATTAGGCCAACTGAGAGGGTGCGGTGTGTGTGCACAGGGAGAGTACTGTGAAACTCGGATTTCCATATAGACAGCTTCAGGGACTCTGCGCCCAGGAGCGGGCAGGAGGCCTCTTCCGCAGACCACAGGCAGGCTCACGTGTTCATTTCCCAGAGCAGCGGCCACATCACAGAACCCACTGCTCTAATCATCTCAACTTTGCTCTGCCTGGAAAGCTAATAAAAGAGAATCCAAAGAAAAGAAATCAAAGTTGCAATTTATTTAGCAAGATCTCCACTGCAGAACCGAGACACCTGAGACCTTCCAGCCAGAATTTCTGCAGGAGACAGGAGCGCGAAGGGCAGATCCGGGGTGGAGAAGGCCTGCAGCTGTGTCCCCGAGCGCCCTTGCAGAGAGCTGCTGTAAGGAGGCCTGAAGTGGGCTTGGGCACCAGTGCTGACGTGATACTTGAGGGGTCACAGGCTTTTGGGGAATCGCAAGCGCGGATTGGGTGATGTCCCACCTTCTTCAGCAAACCTGACAAACTGAAGGGTAATCAGTAATGTCTAGTCCACCTTCCCATGAAATGTTATCCTGTGCTCCCCAAGCCTCTTGTTCTCATACCCAGGTGACATTCGTGGTCGCCTCGGCAGCCAGGCATCGTGGTCTTCAGTTCCTTTTCAATGGGAGCAGCTTCTGACTTTCGCTTCTCCCCTGAGGCCATTTCCCTGAAGCACAGACAACTTATGTGGCTTTTCCTGCTCACGCTGAGAGCCTGCGGCTGTGGGGGTCTCGGCTCAGGACGCTCTCCCGCTCTTCCCAGGGACCTCACTGGGTGTACATGGTGTCAATCTCCCCAGCTTGGTAAAATCCGGGAATTCGCCTCAGCTGGTGCTTGCCACGTCTCTCTGTGTTCGTTGTGTTTTCTCGTCAGTAGTCTCTGGCGATACCTTGAGGCGCGTGACGACCAGCACCTGCCCCAAGGCTGGCACACGCTGGAGGCTCTGCGCCCTGCCCTTCGCACTGACCGGCGGCCCTGCCAGGAAGAGCTCGCCATTCTCGCTGCTCGTGCCCAGTTGGTTCGCTCCTTTACAGCACAAGACACTCACGTGCTTTGAAGTTCTTCAGTGTGACGCTGGGAGCTTCCTGGGAAGATGCTGGGTGCTCCCACACGATGCTGGAGCCAGCAGGGCAGCTCTGCACAGGCCATCTGGGGAGGCCCGAGTAGGCGGGTAGCAGTCACCTGCTGAAGAGCTGAACGCATCATTAAATCTAAAGTACTTGAACTTACAGAAAGATGTATGGAGTGCACCCCTGGCGCACGAGAGGGAAGGCCAGGGCTGCGGACAGCAGTACTGGGAATCGAGACGGGTTTGCTGAAGAAGGCAGGACATCGCTCAAGCTGCACTTGCGGTTTTTGAAAGCCTTTGATCCTTCAAATATCACGTCAACACTGGGTGCTCGAGTCCACAAACTATACACCTGACTCCTAAAGCAACTTCAAAAATCTCAATAAGTCAATAGAGTGATCTTCTGAAAGATAAAATGTGAGGTGATTGATCTGCAGGATGATGAAGTATAAGAAAATTGGTTACTAAATGGTGAGGTGTGGGCTGATTAGTTACTGGATCGTGAGGTGTAAGATGATTGGTTACTTGATGGTGGAGTGTGGGCTGATTGGTTACAGGATGGTGAGATGCAGGGTGATTGGTTACAGGATGGTGAGGTGTGGGCTGATTGGCTATTGGATGGTAAGGTGTAAGATGATTGGTTACTTGATGGTGGAGTGTGGGCTGATTGGTTACAGGATGGTGAGGTGTGGGCTGATTGGATCACTCCTGCCCTCTCTGCCCTGCCCTTTCACACCCATGTCCAGGACTAGGTGACTTCACTGGTAATTACAGACAGTGTCAGCCTAAGAACCAACCCTACTCACTCCCGCACTTTTCCAAACACACAACAGGAAGCAGTGCTTCCCGGCACGCTTGAGGAGGCCCTCTTCACCAGGGGAGCTGCGTTAACTTTCTGTTTGTGACGAAGCACTGAGAACAGCACTTTGCGGGGGTCCAAGTCGACTTTGTCTTGAGTCTCACAGGTTCTGTGCAAGGCTGAAGGCCCCCTTACTGGGGGACATGGTGACACAAATATTGGGGTGCAGCCGGGCACAGCGGCTCTCTCCCGACAGGAGGGCAGTGCTCTCCGGCCTCCTCCTCCTGCTCTGTTCACCCGCTCCTCTCAGCAGGGTTGCCCTCCTCCCTGGTGCTCTCTTTACTGGCTCGCCATCCGTGTAACAATCACCTCTGAGCCAGCCTTGCAGACACAGCTGAAGGTGGCACCCAACATTAGCAAATCGAGCCGACAACGCTAGGGAAGAAACAGGCCGATTTCTCTACAAACATGGAGGTAAAAGTGCTCAGCCACATCCGAGAAGCGAAGCCCAGCAGCACGCTCGGGAGCCACGACCAGTTGTGCTCCTGGGAGGCTTCTCTCAGGGATGAGAGCATGGCCACCACAGCAACGTCAGCTGCCGTAACATGCCACTTGGACAGAGCAAAGGACAAACACCACAAGAGCTTCTCAGAAGGAAAGAGAGCTCGAAGCCATCCCATAACGCGCGCCAGCCCTCCATTATGTATAAAAGCAGGTAGCAAACACGAACAGCGAGGTCCTTCTGCAGCCTGGCGAGAGGCGTCTCTGCCCTGCCTGCAGCTGACGTGGCCTGTAGCAGGCGAGGCTGGAAGCGTGGCCCGAGCCCTGCAAGGGACTGTCTCTCTGAGGCTCTACTATAGCAAATAGAGAAGCAAAAGGAACCAAAGATGTCTAGGCGGGAAAGTAACAGCCCTCCATCCAGGTAGCCCTGGATGACCAGTCCATGCAAATGTCAAGTCCCGAGACAGCCGGGAAGACGATTTCCTGGTAAGAAACGACTTAACAAGTTCACGAGACGCAGGGTTAACAGATAATGACCATCCATGTACGAATATAACTAAGCCTAAAGTGAGTATGAGAAAAGTAATTTCACTTACTTTAGTGTGTAAAAGAATAGTGTTCAGGCTGGGGAGACAGCTCAGCAGTCTAAATGTCTGCTGGGCAAGCACAAGGACCCAAGTTCGACCCCCAGTATCACATACTGTGCCAGCCCTTCAGCTCCAGGCTTACTGTCCTGGCCACTGCATGGGCATGATGGCGTGTGCCTTTAATCCCAGTGCTGGGGAGGCTGAGACAGGAGAATCACTACAGAGTCCAGGCTGCATAGTAAGACCCTGTACCAAATAAATGACTAAAAGATTTTTTAAAAAATATTTTTTAAAAGGACCAGCAAGATAGCTCAGCAGACTAAGTGCCTGCTTAGGCAAGTGCAGGAACCAGGGTTCGATCCCCAGCACCACAGGCCATGCCTGGCCTGCCCCAGGCGCTCTGTGCTGGCCACTGAGACCTGCCTGCCATGGTGGCACATTGCAGTCCCAGCACTGGGGAGGCTGACAATAGGAGGATCAGTGTGAGTCTGAGCTGCATGGAGGAATCCTATTCCAAATACATGATAAATAAATAAATAAATATTTTAAAAAGAATAAATATTCACAGTGTGTTTGTATCAAAATGTAAGACTCATGTACTAAATACTAAAAAAACCTGAAAAAAATATAGAGCTTTACATAAATGAAGATATCCTAAGCTCATGAAGTGGAGGACTCAGATATATTTAGGTAGCAATAACTGCCCAGTTGATCCACAGATATAATGCCGCCTTCTACCAGCATCCAGCTGACTTTGCCGTTACCACATTATCCTGTGAAAACACAGGAAAGCCAGAAGAGGCAAAACGAGCTTTTGAAAAGAGCGCCAGCACTCTGAGAGGCTGAGGCGGGAGGACTTCACATTTAAGCTCAGCTCTGTAACGTAAGGACTGAGGGAGGTCGGGTCTCAGGCGGGAGAAGCCTTCGGAAGACAGAGAATTTGGAAGGCTCAGCTTCAGAACTTACTAAAAAGCCACAGTAGCCAAGACAGGCGGCGCTGACGTACCGATGGGTCCACGGACAAAGAACTGGACAAAGAATTCAGTGCAGCGAAGTCGAGAGTCCGGGGAGAAAGGCACATGTTTATGTTCAATTTAATTCTGGTAAGAGTACGAAGGCAATTTACTGGTGGAAAGAACAGTATCTTAAATAAATGTTCCTGGACAACTGACTGGATACCAATATACGAAAGAAAGAAATCGGGCTTCTAACATGCATCACATAAAAGAATTAGCCCAAAAGACTTGAAGCCCTCGGATCAGGCGTGGTTTCTCGGGGCACCAAGGCACGGGTACCAGGAAAACAGGCAGGCCCACCTTCCTTACCTAAATATCTCTGCTTTGAAAGACATGGCCAATAAAGGGAAAACAAACCCACAGAACTGAAGAAAATATTCTCAACTGCTTCCCCAGGAACTCAGAGAATGAACACAGGCCGTGATGTGTCACCGCTCTGGGCAGAGGTTGAAGGTCCCCAAAACTGTTAACTGCATCCTGTTCAGAATGTCACCCTCCAGCCTTGAGGTCCATGACCGTGTTAAGCTCACTTAGGTGAATGGCTCTTCCTGCGGCTATCTTACTGTTTTCTACAAGGATGATTGTACTACCTGTGAGTAAAGGTGGTTCTGTGTCTTCATTTCTAATCAACACATCTTTCATGTATTTTTCTGGGCTTACGTAATTTGCTAAGACCCACAGTATAACACAACTACAGATAAAATGATGAAAATGAAAGTCCTTACCTTGATCTCAACCCCCAAAAGAACATGATTTTTAACAGTATATAAAATACTAGCTGAAGACTTTTCAAAATATTCTTTGCTACCTTAAGAAAATTTCTTTTTAGTTTACTGGGAACTTTACTTGTATGAACCACTGTAAATAATGCTGGTTTTCGGTCATTCCATGGACCCTGTGCTCCCGGAACAACCACGCTTGGCCCTCATAGATCATCATTTTAAAGTACTTGCTGTTTTGCTGTGTTGACATTGTAAAAAATATTTGCTGCCCTTAAAAGGAGCATTAGTTTGCACTTTTTCTTTACTTGAAATATTTTCCTGGTTTGGAATCCAAGTAATGGTGTGCCCCGAAGGGGCCTTGCCCATTTCTCAGTATTGAGTGCTTGGTGACGCCCCAGCCAGCCTGGCCCCATGAGGAGGTGCCTAATGGGTACATCGGCTCCGCGCTGGAGGGGACAACTGTGTCTTCCTGCCTGGCTGGGCTGTTTGGGTCTTTCAAAGAGATTTTTCCTACCACCTAAGATTTTTCATTCTTTGTCATGAAATGATTCATAATGCTTTTCTTCCCAGATGGTTAATGCCTGCAGTATCCACCCTCACGTTATTCATTTCTAATATTGGAATAAAATTGTGGGCTTTTTATTCTGATTATTCCAGAAGACTCTTACCTGTTTTATTCATCTGCTCAAAGGCATCTGTATCACTGCTACTTTCACTGTGTTACAATTCACTGTTTTACTGAACTCATTCTCCCCAACTCACTATTCTATGTTACTCTGAGTATACTTTGCTCTTCTTTCCTAATTCCTTATGTTAGAACTTATTTTCCCCTAATATCTTATTTAATAACATAATATTTGCACTAAGCACTGTTCTTAACTATTTAAAATGTTTAAATATTTGAGATAGTCTTTGATTCATTTTTGCTCAATTTACAATAATTTATCCTTTTTCCCTTTGGCGTCTTTCTTGTTTTGTGAGGTATTTATGAAATACTATTCAGTTTCTAAATATTTGTGAATTAGCTATAGATCTCTTGGCTTCTCTAGCCGAACTGTGTGGCAAGCTGATCACTTACCTAATGTGCTTCTATTTTTAAATTTTTTAAATACATTTAATGGCCCAGAACATAACCTGTCCTGAAATTCTCGACTCTGTTGAGAAGACCTAAGCTGCAAGCAGCCTGGGGAGTCTCCAGCAAGGTCGGCCAAGTCAGCTCTGTCACTCACTCCGTTCAGGACACCTCATGTCCTACTGATTTTCTAACAGTGGAGGCAATCGCTGGAAAGGGCGCGGAGTCTCTCTGCGGGGCGCTGAGGGCCCACCCGGCCGGCGGCGGCTGTCTGTCCAGCCTTCTGTCCGCCGGCTCCCGATGCCAACTGCACATGCGCGCAGGCTGCCGCGGCCTCTGGAGGGTGTGTTCCTTTCCTCACGCACTGCTCTAAGGAGGATGCTCTGGCCCACATCTTATTTTTTCCTCTTAACTGTGTCCTTGGGCTTCTTGCAGTTCTATGTTTTGGCTTACTTTAGGACGGCTTTTCATGATCGCTATTAGCTTATGAGCTCTAGCTCTGTGTAACACCGAACAGTCACTCGGGAGTTTGCAAGCTGCATCGTAAGGACCGCGGTTCCCCTGCAGAGAATACCGCTTGGTGTGTTATACCTTCCTGCTTTCCCACCTCTAAGTCGTGGGTAATATTTCATCTTCTGTTTTTATATGTGCACAGCATGAATTATTTTATGAATGGAGTCAAAATTATAGTAGTTTAAAATTTTTAAATATTTAATTATGTTAAAGCTATTGGGCAATGATACAAGTCCTTCACGTCCTCTGTGTGCTTATCGTTCCCAGGACATCTATGCGGGCCCAGATCCCCTTCCCTAACTGTTCGACTGTTACTGCAGGCCCAGCGCTGGGAAGCACGCGCGGCCAGCCTCTTCCTGCCTGGTGTCACTTCTCGTCTTCTGAATACGCGTTTCTGTTGCGCTTGTCGTGAGGAGCCTCGCTTTGCAGCGCTCCTGCAGACGCCGGCGTTTGTCTTCAGCTTTGGAAGCTCTTCCGTTGGAAACCCATTCTAGCTCCGGGGCTCTTCGCCCTCTTCACTGCCTCGCCACGTCTCCATCCACAGAGCTCTGGCCTGCAGCGCTTCTGACAAGAGCTCTGGGTACCGCCTGCCCCGTGTACGTGACGCGCATTGCTCTTTACTGCGTTCTCCTCCTTGTTCCGCACTTTAAGTCATCTCGTGGCTGCATGCTTTTGTGGTTGTCTTTCCACTTATTTTTGCTTGAGGCCTTTGTGACCAGGCTTCGTGGGCCCTCCTGTGTGCCTTGGCATTCACAGCCTGCAGGAGACTGCAGTGGGCTCTCCAGGGTCCCAGGGGCCACAGAGGGGACCCAGGACATGGCCACACCCACCTCCCCAGCTCTGTTCAGTCTTTCCTGCTGTGCCCAGTGACTTAGAGCTGTGAAGGGTCCGGAGGAGTCACCCTCCTTCCCCTCTGCAAGAGAAGCAGCCCGGTCTCCCTCCTCAGCCTCCTGCCCATGGTGAGGCTCTGGCCAGGAGGAAGCGGCCCCACACACGCAAGCTGAGCAGCCAGCGCGGCAGGCTGGGAGTGCAGGGTAGGCGCTCCCGTCATCCCTGCAGCGCGGACAAGGCCCCTCAGTCAGGAGCTGAGGCCTCGCGCTGGGTCTAGATGTGGGGACGCAAGCCACTGACGGTCCCGAATCTGGGAGTCGAGGCCCAGCAGGACGGCTCACCAAGCGGGGTGCAGGGCATCGTGGGAAAGTTGCTCTGCTCCGGCTGCTGAGGACAAACGTGTTTGTCTGTGCTACGTAGTGGATGGTGTTCCAGCACGGCTTGGAGGGAAGGCCACTAGCGGGCTCTGCAGACGAGAAAGCGGTAGAGTCTGACGACAGCAGCGTCAACTCTCTTGGAAGCTGCAGTAACTGGTTTAAAGCTACACTGAGCTGTCCAAGTCCAATTGTACAGAATAAAATGATCAGTACCTTTGGTGGCCTTACTCCTCCTTCAAATCTTATTCTAAATAAAATTTAAAAAATTAAAAAGTAGGTGGAAATGCTAATTTGCACTGTGGCTCTGGTAAATTATATTCTTATTATTCAAAAGTAGAGAAAAATGGAATTATAAACTGTACTGTTTAGTCTCTCCTCAAAGCCCTGTCAAGACAACAAGGGCGGCAGCTTTCTTGGTCCCAACAGTGCCATTACCACATGTAGAACCAGCACCGGGCTGTCCCGAAAGTAGGGAAAATGGAGAGCTGGAGGCTTGGGGTCTCCACACTGTGCCGGGCAATGACCTTAGCAGAGGGCCATGAAGACGAGGCGCACGAAAGAGCCGTGCGCTCCAGGCCTCAGCCCGGGCTGCGCTCGTAATACAACAGCCAGTGTTTGTATTACATGGCAGCCGAGTTTCCCAAAATGAGTCCTCCTGGGCTGGGGAGGTGGCTCAGTGAAATAAGCTTTTCCCTGGCAAGCACAAGGGCCTGAGTTCAATCCCCAGTTCTGCAAAAAAATAAAAAATAAAAAATCTTTTCCTTCCAAAGTAAGTCCTCTGAGCCTGTGCTCAGCAGCCCTGAAGCCGCTTCTAAAGCAGATCCCACTTCTAGGCTGAGTGAGCTCACTTGCCAGCACCCTGCATGTCCCTCCTCACGAAGACACCACAGCATTAAAAGTAAATATTTACTGCTTCCCAGATAACGAGAGAAGCAGAACAGGACTGCCGGTGAGAAGGCGAGGCGAGGGGCGGAGGCACGAACGCGAAGCAGAAAGGAGCAGGGCGGCGCCTGCTCCACACATGGGCTCAGGCTCAGCTGTTGCTGGTCAGGGCTCCGCCCTTGTCTCAGCGCAGGTGAGCAGGTGTGCCCTCCCGGGACCGGGTTGGCCCCCATATTATGCAACAGCACAGAGCTTTGCATTACACTGATGTAAATAAATGTCCTTCCTACTCACCAGGCAAACAAAACCACCAACAAAACAGCAGTTTGATTTTTCCCCATAGGCAGCTTGGAATGGACGTGACCAAGCAAAGCACCCCGAACTTCCTGTCCCTCTTCCCTCGCTGGTGAGTGCTCCAGGCCGGGAGACAGAGGTGAAGAAGAGGAAAGGAGACATTGTGCCTCTTGTAACCAACCTGGAGAGTTACAGACCTGACAGACCACAAGGAGAGCAAAGCGAGAGACACCAGTGGGTGAAGGTGCCCCTCGTGCCAGCCTTGGACCACCTGGCATTGGACCACCTGGACTCCAGCTTGCCCTGCGAAACAGGTAAAGCGGCTGAGGGCGAGCGGGACGCCCAGGCTCCAGGACCCTCGTGGCCTGTCCCCGGGCCTGTGGCCTTGGGGAGCCACTTCTGTTGTGACCCCGTCTTCCAATGGCACTCCCGGGCTTCTCTAGCCGGGAGGAGCTGGGCTGCACGCAAGGGTGAGTCTAGGCGCAGGGCCGCTGAGTCCCCGCACTGTGACCCGCAGCAGAATCCTGCACCGCTCCGTTATTTGTGATGCTGTTTCCACAAAAAAATAGTGCTGTGTTGTTGCCTTTCGTGACACAATCAAACTTGTATTCCTGCCAGGAAAAAGAAACTCTCCGAAGGAAACAACACTCGGTTTGGGTTCTATGGAGATGTCTTGGCCGAGCGCTGAGAGCTTGCTGGCAGCCGGCTCACATTCGTACATACTTTACCAAGATCAATTCTTGCAACTGGTTGTAAATCTTATTTTCTAGCAACAATAAAGCACTTTTTTTTTCAAAAAAAGATTTTGCAGGGGTTAAGCCTGGGGACTTAATGACAGATTCACTGGGGGGCTGTGCAAAATTTTAAATTCACCCCTTTCTTGAGCCATGTTTCCAATGCAGAAACTCATTACGATGCACTGGGGGTGTGACACAATCTTATACTCCCAGCTAGCTGGGGGGCCGAGTCAGGAAGGCTACAAGGCCAAACCCAGCCCAGGCCACTTAGCTGTAACTCTGTCTTGACCTAAAAGGGCAGGACGAGTAGCTCAATCTTAATGCATCCAGGGATCAATCCCCAGTACAGAAAGAAGGGAGGGTTAAAAGAACAGAGAGAAAGAGACAGAGAGACAGTGAGAGACAGAGGGAGGGGGAGGGAGAGAGGGA
>NDGN011347228.1:0-19298 GCA_002564285.1 Tympanoctomys barrerae | reverse complement strand
CTAGGTAACAATTCCCAGTTGGCTCAGGGAGGTCCTCACCCTACATGGTATTACAGTAAAAAAATAGTGTCTCTCTTCACCATGCAGGGATGAGCCAGCCCTGAGTACAGACTGGGGTCGGTCTCACTTGTCCCTTCATGAGCCACCTTATTTATAACACTTTACATTTCTTTTAAATTATATACACATCCTTCTGGGAGAAGAGAGGACACTAACAGAATGCCAAATACTAACAAAAACGAAACAAAACAAAACACAACAAAAGGACAAAGATAAATAACAAAACATTCAACTGCTGAAACACAGCAACATTAAGCCACCTCGGTTTCCTCTTCCCAATGCGGACACACCCTTGTCACTCATCCAACAGGAGAGTTGGCAAGACACAGAGGTGTGACACAGAGGTGTCACATCTCACCACATGGAAAACAGAGTTGTAGAGTTCAGTGTTCATTTCCAACAGAAACAAACAGCTAATGAGCCTTTGAAACTCTTTGTTCAACAACATGCTGACAGAGGAGCCTGTCCTCCTCCAACACCCTTTGCTGTTGCTGGACTTGTGTTAGAAAGATTGTTCTATTTTTGTTTCAACTGAGAAGATTCACTGTCTGATTCCTTCTTCAGGGGCTGACAGCTCTTCGCGCTGTAACCCAGCTACTCACAATATCTCTTCAACAATTCTGTTGTTGGAAGTTCACTGTGTCAGATCCCAGCACATTTGCAATGCACAAGAATGAGGTAGTACACACAACACTGGCGTTCAAGTTTTGATTTAACCCCACCTTTGCTCACGTGATGCAATTTAAATAAAGTCATCAGCAGAAGATTGTACTTTGAATAATCAGAGGACATTGTGCTTTGTTTTCATTTGAGAAGATAATAAATAAAATCAGGAATTCAGGAAAGTTCAAAGTTCTGAGTGGTTACGCTGCCAGACACTTGCTATTTCTCTCACTCTATGCGTAACCAACACTACTACGCAGTTACAATTTTGTTTGTGTGCATGTGAGAAAGAGACAGGAAAGTGTACAGTAAAAATCATATCTATACAACATTTCTCAGTTATTTCTGGACTTGTACTGATGTCACAGCTCTAAGATTAACTTGTCCAAATTTTAGGGTGGTCACAGTTTTTAAATGGGCTTTGTAGAAAAGTTAAATAAATCATGTTAAATTAAGAAATGGCAGGCCTTATTTTATTGAGGCGCTGACAAGTGTTGGTGGCTTTTCTGCTTAAGTAGCATAGATTTTTCATATTGTTTGACCTTAAGACAAAACAAGAAACCATAACAGGATTTTTTTTTCCATTTTCCTTAAACCAAAGTACTATTTATAAAATACTTTACATCTTTTTAAATTTTCAAATTATAGACAAACCTCCCTAATACAAAATACTAAAAGTGCAATCATATAAATTAAGAATTTGCAACCACATTATACAAACATTACCTTTTTATTGTACAGCTTTGATAATGTGAAATATTTACTCACAACTGTTTATAATGTTGTGAATAACTTATGGTGATGCTTGTCTGTAACTTATTTCCCAACCAAGCGCTGGGCTACAGACCACACTAGAGAACAACTGTCCACATAGCAGCTACAAACATTTAAGTTAAAAAAAAATAATAATAAAAGGCTTGTTACTGACAGGTACTTGCACACAAAAGGCATGCTATCTTTCCCAATAGAACGTCACAATTTTGCCTGCATTGAAATAATCCACTTATTTATGGTAAAACAAATCTTGCTTTTAAAAAAAAAATCACATAGCCAGATGTATTCTGCAGTACAAAAGCTTCATTTAAGGTTGGGGCTATTTTATTGTCTGTTACCCGCATAATCTTAACATTATAAATACTACGGACAATGATACTGTCATAATACACAGCATTGAGAGTACTGAACCACTTCTTAAAGATGAAGAGTTCCTAAAACATAGTTCAAGTTTCTAACTAATTTGAACAAAACCATTGAGTGGGGTTCACTGGAATATTACAGGGGACCCCCATTCTCCCCTGCAAGGGTTATTAGGTTTTAGGACAAAGAAAGTGGAAATGCTCTGAGCTCTTTCTGTTCTAAGGCGGTTTTCCAAGCACTTCTTCTTTTTTTTTTTTTTTCTTTTTAAGTGGAATTTATTTTAAAGGTTGCAGAGTTCTTAAGAACAGTCAAACCCACTGTTGAGCAAAGTACCATGCAGCGCTCACAGACGACCTTTTGGCAGCCACATGGTGAAAGTATTTCTGCCATAAGTAAAATTTTAATGAGAACCTAGCATGAGGGTCCAAAGCCTGACGCTCACACTACAAAATATGTGCATGGACAGAAAAGATGGATTGAGTCCCAATGAGTCCAGCTAGTTTATACCGATCTCCTTGTTATCCTCAACAAATCTTGTGAATGGGCGGCTGGCTCCGGTTTCCGAGCTCACTTTGTCCAAACTGACAATGGGTGGGCTGCTGCCAGTGCGGGCCTTGTCCATCCCACCGGTCATAGTACCCAGAGAGGGAATGGCGCTTCCGCCTAGACTTACTGGGAGCTGGGGGATACCTCCGTTCTGAATGACAGAGATCTCATTGTTCTTCATGGCGAGCCCATTAGTGATGGCTGCTGCATACTGGTTCCAGAAGCTGGGGTCAACATTCATGGCTCGAGCTGCCAGGTCCTTCTGAAACATTTCAGAGAACTTCAGGGCATCACCACCTAGCAGGGCCATGGGGTTTTCCACAGACAGACGGCGACCACGCCTTGCAGGAGCATTATTCCACATGTGAGTTCCCATGTGTACCTGTGTAAGATAGATAAGCCACAGTAAGAGAGTCCACAACTGTGAGATGGGTATGTCCTGTTTATGTTGTTCCACAATGCTGTCCCCATTGTAAGCTTTTGTTTAGGCATAAAAAAAAAGGGAAGTTTTTCTGAGCATCTCATATATGCAATATTTCATTTTGTGCATGCAAAAAGCAAAACCAGCAAGTTAATGAGTGTGTTCTTTCAGTTAACACACCTGATAAACCTAAAAGCCCACAGGGAATTTCCAGAGCTTCCAGGAAACATCCTCTGCTTGAACTCTTCATCAACTGGTGCCTTTTTCCTCTTTCTTTCAAACAAGGAAACATTAATTCTAAAACATCTTAGGGCCATCTGCAACAGCAGAGTCCTCAGGCAGCTCTTATCCTTACAACACATGTCCAGCAGAGAAGCTACCAGTGTTGGGCTTTGACTGTCACTGGAGAGATTTTGTCCCATCACAGGCAGTCTCTGTAGACATGTTTTACGGAACATGCTTTACAGAACAAAGTGAGCTCACTGCCTGTCCTTGGAATATATGCTTTCTAGAGCACATTTAGCTAAGGTCCTGCAGACACACGCCCTAGGAGTCAGCAGCATCTTGCCCACCTTATGTCTCCTGAGGAAGACACAGTGCTGCTGCTGTGTTTTCTCTTTGGTCCCCTCATGGTGGAGAGCTTCTCCCCTGCGCCCCCTCTGTGAATAAGAACCTTTTAGAAGTCACTGAGTGAGTCTCATCTTTGACTTATTTGTATTATATGCGTGTGATTAAAGGTCAAATTTATCTTATTATCAGATTCAAGAGTTTCCTGCCCTGAGCTTGCTCTCCAAGTTGCAACGTGTGTAATATCACCCTGACTGCCGCAGTACTCAGACAGAGGTGGGTATGTCCTTTGGAAAGGAGGCCTAGACTCCTACTCTTTCCTCTGTTGAATGAGATGCATGCTTTGAGGGTATTAGCATATGAACACATATGTACATAGTACACATATGTACACTTCAAACCACCCATACTACATATTCATACCCCCATACATAAGTCACTTCATATCCATACAGAATATCCTCTAATGTCTTATCCTCTGGGCCAAGGCAAGAGCAGAATTTCTCCATTCAGCCCACGACAATCAGCACAAGGAGCTCTAGAGGTACCCTTGTGGTTCAGCCGCAGCCTCAAGCCCAAGGCCCCCTTACCTTGAGGTTGCCCTTGGTGGTGAAGGCCCTCCCACAGATGGTGCAGCCGAAGGGCTTCTCCCCAGTGTGGGTGCGCTCATGGATCTGCAGGGCACTGGCTGAGGAGAAGGTCTTTCCACAGGACTGGCAGTTGTGTTGCTTAGGTGTCCGGCGTGGTGGGGGTGCCAGCATGGGTGCCAGGCCTGGGGTCATCACTGTTTGGGGCCCTGTGGGGACCTGGACCCCAGCTGGCAGTGGTGGGCCCTCGCTCAGTGCGATGGCCTTGCTGTGACCATTTACTTCCATTTTGATCATGGCGGGCGCAGGGCTGGAGACCAGGCTAGGAGTGCTGTGGCTGGGACCTAGAGTAAAGTTGGGGTCAAATACCTGAGAAGGCAGCTCTTTCAATTTGTGTGTCAGTAAGTGCTGTTTTAAATTACCCATAGTGGAACACCCCCGCCTGCATACTGAGCAGACAAATGGCCGTTCCTTGGTATGGCTGCGGTGGTGGATTTCCAACGCACTCTTGCAAGCAAAGGGCTTGCCACAGACACCACACACAGTGCTCATACACTTACCCCGCTCTCTGTTGAGGAACAGCAGGCTGAAGGGGGCCTCCTCCTTGATGATGGGCCGGCCAGGGTGGCTGGCCGTCAGGTCCAGGGCACCTCCATTTCCTGGGCCTGGGGGTGGGCTGTCTGGCCTTTCTGTCTTTAGTGGGATCTCCTGTGAGTCCTCTGGATTTCCAAGGCCTGGGGACTTAGAGCGGAAGCTCTCGCCATTGCTGTTGGCAGGTGACAGTGCCTGGGAGGATGAGGATTCTGATAGGGCAGGACTGCCTGCACTGCGGCTCTCCAGGTCACCCACCGCAGATGAGGAATCATTGCTGAGGTGATCACTTTCCCCGGATCCATTTTCCACAGACTTCAAGCTGGTCAGCTGCTGACAGTTCATGACTGAATCTATCATTTTCATCTGATTCTCTAGGGCAGCAATGCTGGAGATGACCGAGGGAGGTGAGGGTGGACAGGACCCCGTGTAGGCAAGGAGTGGTTTGGACGAATCACTGGCCGTGTCCTTCAGTTCTGCTTCCTCCTCCATCGAGTTCTCATCGATGTCATCATCATAGCTGCTCAGGGTTTCCACGTTCTTCTCATCAAAGGGCAGGTCTGCATCCATGGCATCTGGGAAGCCCTCTGGCAGCGGTGTGTTGGGAATCTGGCCTCCCATGTGCATTCGGATGTGCTGCTGCAGCACCACCGCATTTGTGAACTTCTTCTGGCAGATGGGACAGGAGTGCTGCACCCGCAGGGGTGGTTTGGCCCGGTGAACCCCAAAGTGCGTCTTTAGATTGCCCTTGGTGGTAAAGGCTCGGCCACAGATTTTACATTTAAAGGGCCTTTCCCCTGTATGCGTCCTGTAATGCATCTTCAGGGCGCTCTGACAGCTCAGCACCCGGTGGCAGATGACACACTGATTTGGATCTGTCATCTTCTTATCAATGTTCTCTACTAACTGCTGCAGTTTTGAGGTTTCTGACGTTTGCATAGAGTCAAGCAGGCCACCAAAGGGAAACTGGGCCTTGAACTGGTCAGAGGCTGCTGGAAGACTGGGGCTGCCAAGGCTAGTGGAAGTGCTGTCTGTGATAGCAGTGGCTGCAGATGTGGACACAGCACTGACCTGTCCACCAACAGGAATGTCCCCTGTCCTTGCATTTGTGCAAGGCAGGCCAACATGTTCTGTTTTAGTCAAAGATCCACTGAGGAGTGGCTGTGGGGACTCGGCTGTCACTGAGATGCTGGCATCAGCGTGGTTGAGGCCTGGAGACAAGGAGGTGCATTCGCTGGACGCAGGAGAGGGCCTCTGGGGGGAGCGACTGATGGGGGTAACACTAGGGGAGTCAGTGTAGCTGTGAGTACTGGGGATGGTGGGAGGCAGCTGCAGTCCCACAGATGTGGGCACTGTTGGCAGCACTGGCTTGCTGTCCAGCCAGGTGGTTACCGGCTTTTCTGGGGGCAGTGACATGCCATAGGGAATTCCCGAGCAGGTGGGCACATTATCGAGGTACTCTGGGACTGGGTAGGGGTTCATCTGGATGTGGGGATACTTCTCCTTGTGCCTCTGGAAGTGCACCTTCAGGTTACCTTTGGTGGAGAAGCGGTTCCCACAGATGTTGCACTTGAAGGGCCGCTCGCCAGTGTGTGAGCGCAGGTGGATCTGCAGTGCGCTGTCGCTGCCGAAGACCTTAGCACAGAACCTGCACTTGTGCTTGAAGAAGGGGTCCTCAGCACTGGCCTTCGGCTCAAATACTGACACGTTGGGTGGCTTGCCCTTACGGTGCTTCATGAGGGCTGACAGCGGGTCCAGCGCATTGGCTGTAGCAGCAATGCTGACCAAGGGGTTGGGGAAGATGACGCTGCTGGAAGAGGACTGAGGTAGCAGAGGGCTTGGCAGGCTTGGAGTTGAGCTGAGCAGGGACCCAGGGCCCAGGGCAGGGGGCGTGGACTCATTCTGCAGCTGAGGGGTGCTGCCCGGTGCAGTAGGCCCAACGCTGGAGGCTGGGGGCGCCGTGCACTCTGCTGAGCTGGGGCCTTCTTGGGTGCTTGCTCCTGATGCAGGTTGTGAAAGTGGCTGGGGGCTCTCAAAGGTGGCCTGTGGGCCTGTGGGGCCTGCAGAGCTGGGGGCCGAAGCAGCTGAGAGCTGCCGTGCAGGGTGTGCAGCCAGGGAAGGTGGGCCAGGTGTGCCAGGTGCTGGTGCTGTTGCAGCTGCTGCTGCCACCACTGGGTTCAGGGGTGGCCGCGCAGGCTGGCGGCTCATAAGGGCTACCTGGCTGCGTATCTGCTCGATGAGCTGCAGCTGGTGGATCTGCTGCTGCTGCAGGGCCACCAGCTGCTCCAGAATCATGGGGATGGCTACAGCCCCCACGCCTGTGCCCGATGTGCTCCCAGCTGCACGGGCGCCCTGTGAGAACTGCGCCACAGCCACCTTAGTGCTGAGCAGCGTCTCCAGTGTTACGTTGGTGCTGGGCATCGCGAAGGCCGGCGTGGTGGGCTCAGGGGCAGGGGCCAGTGTTGGGGGTGGTGGGGCGGGCGTGCCCGGGCCTGTGCTGCCCTTGTCCCCGGGTGCCTCCACGTCCATGGGCTCGAGCTCACGCGCAGGCGCCGGGGCCTCTGCCTCGCCCTCCGCCGGGGCGGCCTCCTCTGCGGCCTCACTCTCGGCCTCCGCACGCTCTCCTGGTGAGCTGGTCGGTGAGGCTTCTGGGAACTCCTCTGTAGGCGGCGCAGGCTCATCCTCACCCACGATGAGCACCAGTGGGTTCTTGGTGCAGCTCTTCTTGTGCTGCAGGAAGTCGGTCCACTTGAAGAACTCCGCGCAGCATTTCTCGCACACGCTGGTTTCCTCCCCGCCGCTTCGGCTCTCGTTCCCACTGTCTGCGTCTTCTGCGCCTTCCCCAGGGACGCCTAGGAAACCAAAGGACGACATCAGCAGGGCCTGCCAGACAACCGCCCTCAGTTTCAAAATTTTGCCCATAAGTAAAATCAATATTTTTTATTTTGTACAAATTACCCCACTTCAACATTTCTGACGTCCCAGCATGTGTGTTCTATGACTCTTTCTAGCTAGCTAATCATTTTCTTAGCACAATCCATCAAATTATGAGGCTCTATCAATTGTGGATACTGCTTCTTAATGAAATTCCATAGAAGTCATTGATTTCCAATATTTTCATACAATCCACAGCCACCCTGTCGGTTGGGTACAAAGCCAGCTTCGATGGGCTCATTAGGGCTCCCCTTCACCATCGGGCTTCCTCATTTCCAGTGAAATTACAGATGCCTCTGCCAGTTCACTTAACACTGCTAAACTAATCCACAACCTCCGCAGCACGTTAGCACCTGAGCAGGGCTGCCTGCACTCTGGTGTGGTCTCGGCTCGGCTGCTGCAAGGATTTATCTCTATGCAGGGCTGAGGCCGTACAGATCTAAAGTAATTCTATAGAACCCTTGGAATCGATAGGCATTTCTTTCCTGTAGGAAATTTCGGTTAAATACTTTCATTTATAAATGTAACAAAGAAAATATAAGCACTTCTTGCATTTCTGCTGAGAAAAACAATCTCTCCCGACTTAAAGAGTTCAACCATCCCATTTGCATCCTTTTGTCCAGACTGTGTAGAAGGGGTACATTTCTACATTTTAGGTTTGCCAGATGACTATCAATATAGGCTAGGCCTAAAATGAATCATGTTTAATACAATTAATTGGCTCTGTCAGATGCAATATTTCTTGGCAAGATGAACTAAAATTACATGTTATTGTGATTAGCCAATAGAGTTCAGTGGTTTGTTAACAAACTAGAAATTATATATTTAAAGTTCATTTATGTTGACATGTTTAACATGAGAATGTTGTAGTCAGACACACTTTTTGTACCTATTTTCATCTATTCTCATAGAAAGACTTAGCAAATTATATGCTTGTGCCATAGTGGAAAACCCTCTAATTGGTTACACATGTTTAATTACTGTTGTAGGCAGCCACTTCCTCTGTCTCCCCTTACCCTCTTGTGCCGAATAACAACCGTGTTTAATGAACAACTCTAATTCACACCTGATCAAATAAAGAGCTGTACAGGAATGAGACATGGACACGCGATCACGCTTCTGGCTGCTACCTTTTGGAGAGCTGGGTTGTGCAGTCCTGCCCAAGCACTACTGGGTTCTCCCTGCTGCCTGAGTATGACCGACTCATAGCTGCTTTTTGTCAACTTACAGATGGAGCGACAGCAACAAATCAGTTTGAACAGAGCCAATGACAGCTGCAAGTCAGCTCTTTGTTAAACACGCATAGTTGAATGTGAGAACAAAATATCCTTAAGGTCGGTCTGCACAAAAAAATTAATGTTTAATCATCAGCACACAATTTGCTAAAAAGTATTTTTTTTCTTTTAGGGTTTTGGAGAAATAATTCAGCACTGAGTTCAGTAGAGAAAACTGATTTTTAAAACATATTCAGTGAAAGTACACTGCTCTCTCTCCTGGAAAAGAAATAAAAATATTTTTTGAGGCTAGTCCTGCTGCTCTCCATGAGGCCATTATTTCCAGGTAATTTATACATGCCTTTAAAAAATTATTAGCAGCATTCAATTAGCATTTTCTTAACTGGCTAAGCCATTTGAAGGGGAAAAGAAGTTAGAGCTTGTAGCCCATAAAGGCTGCTAGACTTTTAAACTAAATTCAGCACGGAAGATCAGGCTGCAGCGAGCAGCCTCATTACAGCGCAGAGGAAGGAATGTAATAGGTATCTGTAATGAGGTTGAGGGTAGCTGCAAGCAAAGGCACCGCGATTTATACTGCAGATAGGCACATTAACAAAACACTCAGAGCACTCAACTTTCCTCAATGTATGCAGCATCTAATTGTAAACCTGCTAAGGTTATGGAACAGGGCAAAAAAGGCAATACGACCTAAAATCTTCAGGTAAACAATTTCTTAGTGATTGATCACAAAAATAAGGGCTATTTAAAATTCTAGTCCTGTATCTTAAAATTTTTCATAAAATTGCAAGAATTTCTGCTTTAAAGTTTCTTAACTGTAGAATGTTCTTAGATTTACCCATTAAATAAGTAATCTAGGTATTTTAAAAAGTTCATCTGCATTAAGCAATCAAATGATTAAACAAGGGACTGACTTCAGAAGTTATTTTACAACATTTTAAAGCTATGATATAAACCTTTTTTTTAAAAAGGAAAATCTAACAAAATTAAAATTGCTAGTTGCTTGATATATTTTTAGCACATAAATTCCTTAGATAAGATAAAATGTGTAACTTACATGATGCACAAAAACATCCACATGGTATATAACTATAATTTTACAAAATTAAACAATATATATTTTATTAAAGGAGCACTTTTCTATTCAGAGAAAATGCTTAAGAGTTGTGCCGACTTCAGCATCATTCAAAGTCAGTTCGATGTTGAAAGAATTATTTGTACAAATGAACATTTTCCAGATTTTCTTTGTAATAAACTATAGCATGTGATATAGAGAAACATTTTTGTTTTACCCAAAGATCTTGTGCTTTTTTTGCAAAGGTCTTGACCCAAACAAATCTCTATTTACCTTAAAGATTTGCATTTTTACTTTCCATTAGTTTTTTATGCCTTAAGCATTTTTTAGGGTTCATTTTCAAATGAATTGAGTTCGGGAATTTTCCTATAGGTAATTTCATTTTTTCTCATGAGTAGAATGCTATATTACAATAGTGTCTCAACTGTAGAGACTATACATAGAATATTTAAGTTCTTTCTGCCAAGTAAGTGACTTTGTTTAGTGTAAGTTTAAGTGATAATTACCTCAACATAATGACAATATTCTTGTCAAAGTAAAACAATCTGCTACTTACATTCCTTCAAATTGAAGGAAATTGTAAAGCTGGCATTCTGACCATTTGGATCTGTTAAAGTTAACAGTGCTAATGAACCTAAGGAAACTGACAACTGGTTAACAATTTGTTTATCACCAACGCTTCATAATAAATTTCACTTCTGACTAAAAGGTATCTTAAAAACTCTAATTAGTGACAAAAAGTCTTCAATACTAGATTTCTTATTTGAGCAAATAAATTAGAATTGGCACTTCTAATTTCTATCAGAGTTTATATAAAACACTAAAAACGTGATCATGTTAAGTATTATTTTCACATGCTCAACTGCAATTTTGTGATCAAAATTTAAATGTCATCAGCACTCTAAAAAAGTTACAGTGAATCACAATTTTTAAAAGATGGTCTTGAACACAAAAACAACCTAGTATTTCACATACAGGATTGAAATTTTGTTTGCATACTTTGAGATTATTCAGCAACAAGCACTTCAATTGAATTGGCAGGAAGTAAGCCAAATTGAGGATTTTTTACTGAGAACAGGGCTCTTCGGAATAGCAAGACATTTTACTAATGTGCGAGCCCAAGCGTTGACTTGAGATGCACTGTGAAAAGAATGATTTGTATAACTTATTTCCGTGGCTCTTCTTATTATATTGATTGCAGACGGGTATTATAATTAGAATAAGAAAATCTATGCAGGAGAACTCCGAATGTAATTTGCAATTGTATCATCTAACTGCTAAACCTTTAATCCTGCATCATTTAAAGGCAATATTATGTCAGGTTAAAATGAGTTAACCATCTTTTAATTACACTAACATTTTGAACTCACAGTGTTTTAAATATAGAAGTTATTACATCCATGAAAATATGGCTTACAATTTTTATTTCAAGATAAGTTCCTGTTAGGGAGGTACTTTGTAACAACAGGACACCAGTAACAAATTTAAGAAATTATCACAAAGGCAATATTCATTTTCTTTCTTTAAAGGGAGAATTTAAAAACAAGCATTGTAAGCATTATTATTAGTGTCAAAGTAATTTATTTTTGCACACTGATTGTTTACTGATAGAGCTGAAACTACAAACAGGCAAGGGACTGAACCAAATGTACTTGCTGCCCTGGTCATGTATGAACGTGAAGAGGCCCGGAACCGACTCTCAGAGCTCTCCTTCACTGAGATCCATTATACATCAAATCCGTGATGCCACGTCCATCATTTATACTACACAGGCTAAAAATATAATTATTTCAGTTTGATCTACAGTATCCCAGCGTTTGCTGTTTATACCTAACATTTTCAGGGTTTCTAACTTCATCGCTACTCACGTGTTCTGGTGTGATTTCTGTTTCTTACTTGTATATGAAGGAGAAAGCATCCCCACAGCACTTCAGAGAAACTCTTGAACAAAAGGGAAGCTCTAAAGGCAGCAGCTTCAAACATACATATATTTTTCTATACCCAGGTAAAGCACACAGAAAATGTTTTACAGAAATATTGTTATTCTTAGGACTGACTCACTGTGAAAGAAGCCCTAAGCAATCTCATTCCTGGTTGTTACATAATGTACTCCCATCATGCTTTACTATTTTTCAGAGAATAATGTGTCAGAAGATAGGTGAAATGATCATCTTTTAAAGTCACAAGTGAAACCATTATATCTGACAATATTGGAGGCATCATGCTTACTTAAAAAATTTCTAGCTAAAGTTATTGTCAAGACTTAATTTTTTTTCTCTTTTTAAAAGTACCCTGCTTTGTAAGACCATCAATTACAAAGAAGTAAAAGGTGTTTTGTGGTTTCCTTTTTACTTTTATTCCGTCACACTTTTATCACACATTATTAATTCATTACAATTCACAAAGGGAGAAGCAAAACTTGTTTAAGTACTGAAAGAGGCATGTTAACTTCTCCACTTTAATAAGTAACTTTAAAATGCCATGTGTATCTTCAGGACAGGCAATTGTACTTTCTTTGCTTTCCCATTTTTAAAAAAATCTAGTAAGCATTTTTCAAGTTTTCCTAAATTGTTAGGAGACACTTATTTTCTTGCAAATTAATTCTTTTTAACTCCTTATGATAGCTTTGAATCCCATAAAGAAAGATGAATTATCACATACTGAGCCCAAGCTGTGACACAGGAGGAGACAAATAGAGACCCCCACTGTGTTTAACAATGTAGAAGAAATTCCAGGCGCAATAGAAAATTTTTCTGTCCTTTTCCCCAGACCTTTAGCTTGTGCTCACAGAGTTGAACAGTGGAGGGCACTCTTGCTATGCTCAACACGGCACTGACCTGCACACTCCCTCTTACTCAGTGGCCCACATCTCAAATTTGTTAAGTCACGACCACCTGTGGCACAGGCACCAAACGTCTTCTGCTCAAAATGTTTGCAGTTTTAATCTGCAGTAAAGCATCAGGGGCAGAGACACTGTTCCTTTATGGGTACATGCAGATGGGAGCAGCACAGCATGCGTACTTGCTCTATCAGCCCTGACGCTGCACCAGATAATAAGATGTTTGTTACACTTCAAGGTTGCACAATAGTCCTTTCACTTAGATGTTATGTTGTAATCACGCTCCCAGTGAATACACATATCCCTATCTATGCTTAAATACACAAACCTGAAATTCTTCAACAGAGACAAATAATTTTAATCAAAATTCGGTGAGGAGTGAATGGAAGATTTTGCCAGGTCACTTTTGGCTCAGGTGAAATAGTATAAATATAGGAGATGAGGCTTTGCAGATTTGACATGTGAAATTAAAGAACTATTTCATGATGTGTTTCCTGTAAAGTGCCTACATAATTACCCACCCACTGGCCATTTTCCAAATCCACCATGCACAGAAATAAATAGATTGATAGCAAAATTAGTTAGAAGTATAAATCCTCACATTTAAATGGCCCTGGAGGGGACCATCTATGCTGTGACCAGGAAATAGGCTTGGATCAGCCATAACCATTAGGCTGCCACACTTGGGATCAGGTGACTAAATCATTCCATGATTTGTCATCACTTTGTAGCACTGTTTAAATTCTATGGCCGAAGCCTGCACATATGTAGAAAATCAGCCAGGAACAGCCACGCTGAAGCCAGTGACTCCCACACATGCACATTGTACAACAGAATTATCAAACAATTCAGCTGAGGTTACTCCTGGAAAAAAAAAGAAGTCCAATAACACTGAGGAATGAAGTCAAAGCGCTGTGGTACCTGCAGGGTTAACTAAACAGTTCAAGACGCAATGGCTACACAAAAGAAAGCCGGTTTCTCTTCTTCCAAGAACTATAAACACTTGTGCCGGACTAGATGGCATCTGATAAGCTGTGCTGCATGGAACAAACTCTTGGGATCTCTAGTTAACACTCAGATTCAGTGTTCACACTTAGCAGAACAGTGGTGAGTCCTGTTGCCAAGGTCAACAGCACAGATGCACTAATTGTATTATGAGCTTGACATCTAGTGGCCACCCCTGGCAGGGCAAAGCAGGCAAAGGTTAAATCAGCAAGGTTTGTCAAAGCACTTCTAACTACCCACCTTCAGGGAGAGTCTGTCAGAGGCTGCCCAGCACTCTGTAGCCCACCTTTCACAGACAGCAGACAAAAAGGCTTTCTATGCTACGCTGTGTGGCCACTGGTCACAGAGAATGCAAAGGGAGTAGGATCTCTGATAGCTCGTAGAACTAATCTGGGGGTGATTTAAAAAGGCCCACAGAGGAAAATATTTAGATACCAACTGGCCTCATCTGGTCTTGTTGGTGAATACTCGAAAATTCTTCCCTTTAATTAAGAAACAAATCAATCTTAATCTGTAACATAGAGGCCATTCCATTACCTTGTTAATATTTTATACTTTTTGTAACATGACTTCCCTTACTTGTTTGCTTGGAAACTACATACTTAACTACATTTTAAGTCGTAAGTATGTGGAAATTACAAGAGAAAAAAATTCAAGATTTTTTTAGAAATCAAAGTTTACTTAAATAGTAAAGTATTTGATTTTCACGTAGGTTTTATTTATGTCTGATTATACATGAAATGTGTAGAAGCTTAACTTATGCTGTAATTACAAAGCTACCCTAACAGTAGTAAATTAGTTCACATCTTCATGAGCCTATCTAAGATATGTTGCTCTCATCCTAGAAATGAATCAGGAAATCATGTAGGAAAAGCAAAGCCAGTAAAACAGAGAAAAAAAAATCCAAAAAACACCTTTCCTGTTACATTATTTAAAATTTATGCTTCTTAAAACTATCTGGCAGCATTACGAGATCAGGAATAACCTTATTAGCAGTTTAAAAGATTTTAAATTTACTTAAATGGAAGCCTGTGCCAATACTTACATTTAAGAATACTAAATTCCAACTGACGGTCAGACTGCAGAATAGAAACCTTGGCTGTACCTTTGCTGCATTTCCCCCTGAAAGAAAATATTCTTCAGGCTACCTGGAGATGAATGGTAGAACTCCTTAGAGATTGAAGCTGAAAATGAAATCTGACCCACTTTTGCCTGCTTTCACCATCATTGTGGATACAAAAACTAATCAGCTTGCTAAGTAATTCCTGCTGTTACTTCATACCTTTTCCTTTCTCTGGCTCTGAACACACTGAAAAATTCTGGATTATGCATATGCTGTGAGAGTTTAAGATGCATTGTACACAAAAATTCCCTAACTCTTGTCACTTACATAATCAGTTCTGTGAAAGGTAGAATTAATGGGACCCTTTTTTGTTGATCATAGCAATATGTGTCCTACAATGGGTTAAGTTGCTAAGTGTTATTTTTAAAAGAAATATTTGCAGGTTTTCCTTCTTTTTACTGGTTACTAACTTTTTACTTTTTATGTTTCAGAGAAAACAATCTGCCTGCGGATGCTGGAAAGTGGCTTCTGTATTGTCCTTTTGGTATGCTGAATTGTAAATGTGGGTAGTGTGCTGGGGGAGCTGAACGCAAACCCTGCATCTACAGATAAAAGAAAAAAGACCTCTTCACAGAGTGCCTTCTTTCCCTGAATTTAAACACAGCCTGTGAATTCCTCGGGTAAATCCTTAGGTCACAGGCTCACCATATTTGAAAGGATTCTTAAGATAGCCATATACTGTAAGTTGGCAGAAAATAAAAACACTCTGAAGCAATTAGTACCAACAAAATGCAGGATGGCAAACTTTTAAATTGCAATATGCTTTTGTTCTTTAAATACATACTTTCTAAGGACAGTAAAATGCTTCTTTCTTCAATTGCATTTATGCAACACAGGATAACAACATTACACCTTTAAAGTTCTTAGTGGGAGTTAAGTGCTGCACTGTCATTGGAAGTTTTAATTAGTTTTCTTAGAACAAAAATCTTCAGCTGGTTCAAAGGATATCATTATTGTTGACATAGATTTAACTTAACTCCAGAGCATTTACTTCTAAAATGGGAATGAAATAATTAGCAAATAAGTAATTTTAAAGGACAGCTTCTATTAGGAATACAAGTTTGAATGATCTTAAATTTTTACCACAGGATAACTTTAGAGCTTTACATAAATCATATTTACATTTTCTTATTCTAAATGCATCATTTCATTCAGTGATCTCATTGGATAGCTCCAAATCTATTTTTGTTTAGCACTGTTTTCATTGCTTGCCTAAAAACTGCAGCCTGAAAGTGAAATTATAAAAATATGAGCTTTATAACTATAAAGTAACATGCCTCTGCAACTTTGTCCATTGTAAATGTTTTCCATAGTGTATGTTTTTCATGACATCAATTTACTGGTAGATGGACCCATTGCTTTAATTAATATGTTACTCCCAAAGTGATACAAAGGAATTATTTACTTCATTTGGAAAACACTGTAACCTAACTTAGCTCAATTGTAACTACACGGGAGACATGTTTATTCCCACAAATTAAAAATTTGAAGAGATCTGGTTCATGTTGGAGTAATTTAGTTTGTACAATCATTAGTCTTTTAAAAATAAACTTCAGTTGGTTATCTTAGAGTAATACACACATAAGCATTCCTTGACTTTACAGGAAACAGAGTATCTTTTATGCTCCATGAACAATCTGCTTCAGAACAATTAAATCTGAAAGAACTTGTTTTAATAGTTTGCCTGAGCTCCCCTTCAAACAGGCACGGGAAATACACTGCTTTCCTAGGGCTCAGCCCCAGACAGGTTATTTTTGGCCTGTTGCAAAATATGATCAGGGACTGTAGCAACATCGTGATTAGAACTCAGAATAGCTGTAGAAAACACAAGCTGGACAAAAACTCCACTCTTAACGATGGTGGAAAGCCTGGGTGTGGTGAATCTCTAAACCAATTCAAGAAGCAAGGCAAATTCAAAATAGAACTCATAAATTATTGCTCTGAGGGTTTCAGCACTATATATCCTCCAACATGTTTACAAGTTCATCACGCTCACATTTCTGAAGTGAAATTAAAAATGAACAGCAGTACCTCAGCTTAATTGTTAGATACAAGAGGTTTTACTCTATTAATTAAAATATGCTTTAATAAGAGGAGACATTGCACATTTTGATAACGACCCTACAAAGCTGAGAAGTATTTACATTGTTGCATTTTGGGGCGGCTGTGAAAGCCGATTTTAAGCTATTCAGGAGCCACAATAATAAAGCTTTAAAATTCCTCACTGGGATGCAATGTAGTTCTTTTGAAGGAAAGACTGTCTTTCTCATTCGGCAGAAATAAATCCATTCATTTGATCATGTAGTCATTGAGGGCAATACAAAACAAACCAAGTGTGAGAAATTCTATGTGAAGAAGTAAACAAAACAAAAAAATCCATTTCCATGACAAAAAGATTCTTTGTCCTTAATCTACCCAACATATGCAAGCGTTTCTTTTTAGCATATCGTCTGTTCTAATCTCGGCTGACTTGCTGCCGAAGATACCGCTCCCTCACCTCCACAACAAAAAGATCCATCCTGAATTTTATTTAATTCAATTCTTAGCCGATCTGCTCTACGCATTTTCTCGCTTTCTCCATTCTGAAGAAGATGTATTCCTGCTTTGTCAAACTTTATTTACATCGCTGTGTGACAAACTCTTAAAACTCTCCCATCCTTTTTTTTTTTTTTTTTTTTTTTGCAGGCAGTCCAATTCTCACAGTAAAAAGATTAGTATTTGCCTCCAAACAGTTTATAATGGGTTAATCATAAAGGCTGGCTAACCTATTTTTTTAAAGGAACAAATTATCTCACGTCCGTGCTGACTGCGGGCTGTGGGGTGCCCGCGGCCGCCCCTCCTCGGCCCTCTTTGAGGGCGCCCTGGGGACCCCTGTGGGGCGCGCAGAAGAACCTCGGCGGCGCCCAGGGCCGAAGCTTTTAACTTGATGAAACAGATTCGAGGTTCTCTAAACTTTATAGTGCCGAAGTTAAGCTACATTTTATTCGAATCTTCGGCAGTCTCTAACTTCCGCCGCGCCCGTCCTTCACTTTTGGGTGTTTCGAAGAGAAAAATTTTCCCAGCGAATTAATTGCAAAGGTGCCTCCAGTGCCCAATTTCGATGTATCCAAAAGAACAACAACAACAAAAGCCGCTAGAGAAAAAAAACTTGAAACCAGCCAGAAACTTGCTGGAGTTCTACGGTGTGTAAGGACCCAGCCCCCCATGGCTACAGCTGCGCTCACCCCAGCTTAATTCCCAGGTCGGCCATTAAGGAAAGGCCAGAGACGTTTACTTTCTACTCGTTTCCGAATGGGATCATCGGATTTGTCATCGCTCTGGGACATCGCGGGGTTCGCGGCCAAGGGTCACTCTAGGCGGCATGCAAGCGGTATTGAGGGCGGGGAGCACAGCCTGGGATCAGCGAGGTGGCGTGGGCCCCCCGGCTGGCTCCGGGCACACAGCACCCGGGGACCGGGCGCACTAAGCCGAACAAAGCTGGCCTGGCGGCGGCCTCCGACACCCGCTGAAGGTGAGCCTCGGAAGCGTATCCCGTTGTTGCTCCGACTCCTACTCGTTCCGGAGATGGGCCGGGGTCTGGGCGCGTCCGCGAGGTCTCCGCCGTCACAAGACCCGCCCCATGTCTGGATACAGCGAGGCCGGGGGGCAGCGTGTAGGCGGCGGCCCGAACCCCCACCCGCTCCGTCTCGGCTCGCAGGCCTCTGGGTCCCGCCGCGCTGGCTTCCAGTCGCCCCCCAGCCGCCCGGCCGAGCGCCCTTCGCGCACAGCGCCCCAACTCCGAGGAACAGAGCCAAGTTTACTTGCCCGCAACTCCTTGCGGCCGCGCGCTCCGGCGGAGGACCCAGGTCCCCCCGGCCGGCCTGGCCCGGGAGCCGGGCGCAACTCCGACATTTGCTCGCAGGAACGGAGAACTTTTCTCTCCCGAGATGCGCTGTCTGCTCCTGCAGACCGCACTCCCCACACCAAGTGGGCGCCCCAGCACCCGGACCACCCTGCAGTTCCCGGCCCTCACCGTGCTCTGGAGCCCCGTCCGGCGGCGGCAGCTCCTCGTCCGACTTGAGGTGTTGGGGCTTGGCCTGTTTGCGCCGAGACATGCTGCTAGCGGCGCTCCGGCCCCGCACGGGGCAGCCGCATCAGCTGGGAGGACGGCGGGGACGGCGCGGGGCGGGCGCGGGGCGGCCGGGCGGGCGCGGGGCGCGGGGCGCAGGGCGGCGGCGGCGGCGGCTGCGCGGGCCGCGCATGGGGCTGAGCAATTAGGCTGGTGAATAATGCATGGCCATTAGTGGAGGGCCGCGCCGATTGGCCGGCCTCCAGCGGACTCCGGCGGCCTATGCAAATGAGGCCGCGTTCGCAATTAGCGGCCGCGCCGGCGAGGAGGGGCCGGGCGCCTGCGGACCTGGACGCGCGCTGCCGGGCGCCTCTCACATCGCGGGCTCCGCTGCCCGCGCTGCCCCGCCGCTCCGGTGCGGCTCTAGCGGGCCCCGGCGGGGAGCGGGCCTCGGCGGCCTCCTCTCCGCC